>CM035428.1:85303982-85306482 GCA_020310875.1 Ceratopteris richardii | reverse complement strand
AGATACAAACATGTTAGAGAGAGTTACAAAGAAAGATTATAACCTTTTAATACCTTTGATGAGGGACCCACTTGTTTTTAAGTTTGTTATCTTTTTTAGCAAGAATTCTCTATGATGCCTAAAGGGGGAAAGGCAATTGGGGAGGGGTTCTTAGAATCCTAAATCCTTTTACCAAGATAAGCACGACACGTCTGAATCCACCATTCTCATAGTGGTTTGTCAAAGTTGACTAGACATCTTTCCTTCTAGACCCTCCAAAGTGCTTCATCCCTAAAGGCGTTTCACAACAAAAAAGAACAACACATCAATTCACCAAACATATATTATGTATATAGATATTATTCTTATTCTTATATCATGGGTTTTATTTTATTATTTTTAAACTATTATCATATGCATCCTACTATACACACATATATGTGTGTATTCAAATATGTAAAGTAACTTATATTGTCTAATTATTTTCGTCATATATGTTATATACACAAAGTACATAAGTATATCACATTAGTCACATATACATACCACATTATATATATATATATATATATATATATATATATATATATATATATATATATATATATATATATATATATATATATATATATATATATATATATATATATATATATATATATATATATGTATATGTATCTATATATATATATATATATATATATATATATATATATATATATATATATATATATATATATATACATATATATATATATATATAGATACATATACATATATATATATATATATATATATATATATACATATATATATATATATATATATATATATATATATATATATGTATGTATGTATATGTGTGTGTGTGTGTAAGAGACTAACAATTACGACCACCATGTGCTAGAGAGATGACTCTCCTCCCATCCTTATGCCTGTATATATAGTTGCTCGAATCAACGAGGACCACAAATGTAACTAGAGTCCACATTGCATGTGCAATCTCCTCCACTCCTTTCATATCTTCCACTAGAGTCTACTAGTAGCTGGAGTGATCTTGGCCACTACTTTGGTACCTTCCACTAGAGTCCACTAGTGGTTGGTGTACTCACCTCTCGGGTTAAGTCTCAAGGTTGTGAAGGAAGAGGTCTTGGGTTCAATCCCCATGGGGAGCATGGGGAGAGTCTTTTGCCCAAGGAGCTCTAGAGCCTTCTAACTCAAGCTAACATGAGTTAACTTGAGTCAAGTGACACCAACCACTAGTGGACTCTCGTGGAAGGTACTAAAGCAGTGGTCAAGATCACTCCATCCACTAGTAGACTCTAGTGGAAGATATGAAAGGAGTGGAGGAGATTGCACATGTACTTGTGGACTCTAGTTACATTTGTGGTCCTCATTGATTTGAGAAACTATGTATACAAGCATAAGGTTGGGAGGAGAGTCATCTCTCCAGCACGTGGTGGTAGTAATTCTTAGTCTCTTACATTGGTATGAGAGCACCGATCTAGGCCATAAGGACATGCACGGGCATCGAGGACTTAAACCCATGACCTGATGCAAGGAAGCGCAAGTCATTTCCATTAGCCCAAGGCACTTTCCATACTTCATTGCTCTTCTATTTTGCTTTCATTAAACTACATACAATGCTTTCAAAATTGAAGTTTCTTTCCCTACTTCAATGATAATAACAATGCATTCTATATGAAATCATATAGTAGAGCGATGAAGTATGGAAAGTGCCTTCGGCTAATGGAAATGACTTGTGCTTCCTTGCACCACGTTCATGAGTTCAAGTCCTCAACGCGCCCCGGCATGTCCCTATGGCCTGGATTGGCGCTTTGATCCAATGTAAGAGACTAAGAATTACGATCGCCACGTGCTAGAGAGATGACTCTCCTCCTAACCTTATGCCTGTATATATAGTTGCTTGAATCAACAAGGACCACAAATGTAAGTAGAGTTGACAAGTGCATGTACAATCTCCTCCACTCCTTTCATATCTTCCACTAGAGTCTACTAGTGGTTGGAGTGATCTCGGCCACTCCTTTAGTACCTTCCACTAGAGTAATGTAAGGAATTGAACTCACAACCTCTTGGTTAGGAATGTGATGGGCTAACCATCCCGTCAAAATATAATTATACTCATGTTCCATTGAAATTATTATTCGCTAATGAAGCTGGCAAACCAAGACCAACATGCTCTTCCCTCCTTGCCCTTTTCACGTAAAGGTTAAGCTCGCCGGTAAACGGTAAACGCTTCATCGTGCCCGAAGGGTTAAGCGAAACCCGTATAGGTTTTACGCTAAAGTGTTGGTACTTTCAATTTTATGATCGTCTTCCAGGCTGAGCACAACATCCTTATGCATCCCTTCCACATGTTGGGTGTAGCTGGCGTATTCGGCGGCTCTCTATTCAGTGCTATGCATGGTTCTTTGGTAACTTCTAGTTTGATTAGAGAAACTACTGAGAATGAGTCTGCTAATGCAGGTTATAAGTTTGGTCAAGAAGAAGAAACTTACAA
>CM035428.1:85006482-85301482 GCA_020310875.1 Ceratopteris richardii | reverse complement strand
ATGAGCTTCTTTACTTTTGTTTTGTGTCTTCTCCAAGTGCCTTGCTACATGTAGGCAAATTTCCTCCAATTTGTTGAGTGCAGATAGCTTAGCAAAGACCACAGGATCCTTTCTTATCTGCACAGATTCTGTTTGGGGTGAGCCATGTAAAAACTTAAAGGTTTCAATAGGGATTACTGCATAGACCAATTGAAAAGGGGGTTATTATGTGGCTTCTTTGCATGCCAAGTTGTAGGGCCATAGTGTGCCTAGATAAGCAGTGCCCATGTAGTGGGCTTTAACATATAGTCTTTCCTTAGCAAATCTATTAATAATTTATTTATGGACTTTTCTTGTCCATTGACACTTGGATAATATGCACAAAAAGTAAGATGTAGAACCTTGTACTTGTTAAAAACTTCATACAAAAATTAATTAACAAATGTTGTTTCTTGATCAGTGTAGATTTCAAGTGGACAACTAAAAGATGTTTGTTGGAACTCAAGGTCAAGCACAAGCATGGAAGCACATCAAAAAGGTGGACACACACAAGAAGAAGGAGCAAGTAGGGATCTCCAAGAAGTACATGTCAAATTTTTAGAAGAATCCCCTACAAAAATAGTGATTTCCATCACTAAAAACCATTGTAAATACCATTTTCTATTTTTTTAACTCCATTTTGTTCAAGCCGAGGAGTCCTCGAGCTTGAGGAGTACTAGAAGTATCATCCTACCAATTTTCATAATTTTTAGACTTCATTTGAGCCCTCAAATAAGCCCTGGAACCTAATTTTTAACTAGGCCAGACACTAGGTCTGGACAGGGCCAAAACTAGTCCAAAAACTATAAAAAGAGCTAGAAAGCTCATTTTTGAGGTTAGCTTGTTAGAGAATAGAGCTTTTGTAAGAGAACGCTTTTGCAATCAAAGCTTTCCATTGTTCCTCTCTTTGATCTTACCTTGTGCGCGTGTGTGTGTATGTGTGTGCATGTTTGTGTGCTTTCACTCACGCACTTGTGCCTTCACTTGGTCGTGGTCTTCATATTGGTCCTCACGTCTCCGCGGATTGACAAGTAAAGGAGGTGGTGCTTACGCTTGAGCTACACCAAATTTTGGCGCCGTTGCCGAGGAGAGAGCTTCGAGGACGAGCGTTGTGATGGTAAGATCGTAGATTTGCGACGTTGGAAGGTAAAAAAACTGTCGTTTTTGTTCATTTTCTGATTTTTCTTCTTCATCTTCATCTTCATCATCATCACCATCTCCATCTTCTTCCATCTTCTTCTTCATAGAAATTTCTTGTTTTTTAGTGCATTTTCATCATTTTCATACCATCTTTCATGCATTATTGTGCGAGGAGGAGTTAGGAAGTGCAAGAGAGTGCAAGCGTTGTGTTTTTTCATGATTTTCTACACATACAGAGCTCGCCATTGCTCTGCGCTTAGAAATTCGAAGTTCCCACCAAAAAACACGATTCTGTGATGAAAATTGCGATTCTGTGAAAATTCATTTTTTTTTTTAAATCGCGATTCACTGTTTCCCGCCTAAAAGCCTTTTGAAAAGAACACAATTCTGTGGTCATTCTCAGAATCGCGATTCTGTGGTTGTGCTCAAAATCGCGATTCTCACAAATCACGATTTTCAGCCAAAAAAAAAACACAATTCTAAGAAAACATGATTCTGTGGTTGTGCTCAAAAATCACGATTCTCTAAAATTTTTGGAAACCACGATTCTCTGAGACAAAATCACGATTCTCTAGAACACTATTCTCTAAGACACGATTCTCTAAAACACGATTTTCAAAAACCCGATTCTCTGTTGGCAATCGCGATTTTCATGTCAAAAACATGATTCTGAGAAAACACGATTCTGTGGTTGTGCTCAAAATTGCGATTCTCTAAATTTCTGAAAACCACGATTCTGAGACAAAATCACGATTTTCAAAACATGATTCTGTGAAAACACGATTCTCTGCTCAAAATCGCGATTCTCAAAAAACACGATTCTCTACTCAAAATCGCGATTCTCTAGAACACGATTCTCTAAAACACGATTCTGTGAAAACACGATTCTGTGAACCACGATTCTCTACTCAAAATCGCGATTCTCAAAAACACGATTCTCTGCTCAAAATCGCGATTCTCAAAAATCGTGATTTTCAGCCAAAAACACGATTCTGTGAAAATACGATTTTGTGAAAACACGATTCTGTGAACCACGATTCTGTGAACCACGATTCTGTGAAAACATGATTCTCTCCTCAAAATCGCGATTTTTAAAAACACGATTTTCTGCTCAAAATCGCGATTCTCATAAATCACGGTTTTCAGCCAAAAACGCGATTTTGTGAAATCACGATTCTCAAGGTACAAAATCACGATTCTTTGGAGATTCACAGCATCACGATTCTCTTGAAGTTCACAAAATCGCGATTCTCTTGAAGTTCACAGAATCGCGATTCTCTTGAAGTTCACAAAATCGTGATTTTTTCCCAAAGGTCCTGTTTGCCTGTTTTGACCCCCAAGAGCCTGATTTGACAGAACTTTTTCATCCAAAGTCCATTTTTTGAGCTCTATAGCTCGTTGGAAAGCTGGTTTCGAATCCTACACAGCCTCAACTGTTTTTTATAAGAATAATGCATTGATTTCCAGATAGGATATTTTGAAGTTGACCCTCCGATGGGACCAAGAACCAAGGGGGCTCCAAAGGATTTTGAACCATACCAAAGAGAAATTTTGGGACTCTTAACCAAAGCTTATGAACCTGAGATCTGGTAGACACCTAGGCAAGTATAGACAAAACATTAGATCTTCTCAGTCTAGTGTCAACCATACAGCTAAATCTTGGGCACAACAACTAAGTGGTTGTCCTTACGTACTAAACTCTAACACAAGTGATTCAGAAATGTCTTTTAGCATGGGGAGACCTACAGGTGTTTCAGGAACTGCCCATCTACAAACACCAGAAGGTCCCTATAAGACACAATTGGAGTATATTCGGACCAACCGATTAGGTGCTCGCATCTATGAGGATGGCCTGAGGCAATCAGTGGTCCAACTCAAAAATCCAGATCAACCCTTTGGACTTGAACACCTAGTGGTCAAGTTCGAAGAGGGTTCATACATTGATAAGGAAGGAACCATGTATGTGGTCACCAACCTACCAGATAGGATTGATGAGTTTGGAAATATCATTCCTGAGAATGAGATAGGAGACCTAGAACAAGGAAATGTAGGACAAGGACCCCAGACTCCTAGAGGCAAGTCAGTTTTGACCAGAGTGATCACTCCAGATTGGATTCCTCAAGATAACAAAAGCATAGAACTATTCTTGAATAGAGAAACAGAGGAAGCCTTTTGGAGATTCAAGCCAGATCAACCTAACCAATTGGGCATAGTCATCATCTACGAGTTCAAGGACCCAGAGATACCAGGCAAAGTTGTCTACCTGGATAACACGTCAGAGAAAATTTTCTTGGTAACAGAACATGATAGACATGCATATACTTGGAAGAGTGAATTGATTTTCCCTCCACCAAGATCCAATGTTTCCCATGGCCTCCAAGGAGTAGGATCATCCCAAGCTCATGAAGCCCAGAGAGAAAGAACTAGAGAGAGACCTGAGGTAAGTTTTGCACACATGGTGGGCAGAAATAGAGCAGGATTTGAAAATGAAAGACGTGAAAGAGAGAGACATCAAGCACATAGGCAACAAAGAAATGAACATGATTTTCCATTGACTAGACCCCGAGAGCACACAAGAACCCTTAGACCCACTCAAGTGATCAAGGAAATGAAGAATTATTTTGACGGATCAGGAGATCCTTATGATCATGTGGCTGAGTTCAAACAAGTGTTAAGAGCTGAACAGGTTGAGGATTTATTCACCTAGTACGAGGCATTTGGTTTGACTCTTAAGGGTACTGCCTTGGCTTGGTTTCAACTATTGAGTAGTCGCAAATATCGCGATATAGGTCAGCTGCTAGACGAATTCATTGTAGAATTTTCCAAGAGTGGTATCAGACATAACACATCATCTTTGATCCACAGTTTCAAGCAGACACCCCAAGAAACAATGCGACTAGCAGGTAGAAGGTTCAAACAGTACCTAGAAAGGTGCCCTGCTCCAGAGTTACCCACACCAGCCAAACAAGTGGCTTTGTTCTTAGATGGCTTACTGAGCACAAAGTTAAGATCATATGTGTACTTGAAAGAGCCTAGATCCATAGAAGAGTATGTGCGGACGTGCATTGACATAGAAGATAACTTGGGTGAGGAGTTAGGATTGTCCAAACTCTATAAGGATTTTGATAGTTCTACTAGTCATGCTTCAAAAATCTCCACGGAAATAGAGGAGATAGCTGAGCAAGTTGCCAAGAAGCTGGGAGTCCAAAATAGATAAACACAGAGAGTCACTCCATTGAATCGGTGTTATACTTGCGGAGGCGACCACATGGCTAATGTATGCCCAATGCAAAACCAAAACCTTAAAGAAAGGAATGTTCCATATTGCACTATTGAGAGAAAATACACCAACCACACAGCTCAAGATTGTCCTTACAATAGGTAGGCTGTTAGACAAACTTATCAGCAACCTTACCAACAAGGTAGGTATCAGAACCAATACCAACAGCCATATTATCGACCACAACAGCAATATCAGGCACAATATAGGCCACAACCAGTCTTGGGAAACCAACCACCAGCTCCTGCCAACGTGATTCCAATCAAGTATGATGTGGGAGAGGAAAATCCAAATAGAGCATTGGTGCTACTAACCCCATTGATACCAGATAATGACTCTCATGCTCATAGTTCAGACTACTCCCATGAAGGTAGTCCACATGCTTATTACACTGAGTCGCCTGAGCATAGTGAGATTTACCCATATCAATATGAGGCACCACCTATGGAAAAAAATTGGGATAGGCTATCACAATACAAGCTTTTTGTCCGGAATGTGGCAAAGACCATCTTCCCAGAGATTGTCCCAGAAACCCCTCCAGTGCACCCAAGATTACACCCATTAATGTGGTAGGCTTAGTGGCGGATTCAAGTGCCAGTAGCAGTAATGTGGCTCCTATACAGGCAGTTACTAGGGCACAAGCATTAAAACAAGATAAACCAGTAGAACAATCGGAGTCGAGTGAATCGAGAGAACCTAGTAAGCAGAAAACAAGAACATGGAAGGATACTAGAGAGAAAGCCAATCGCAAGTGGAATAAAAAGTTATCAGAATTAGAAGAAAGCCTGAAAGATGCAAAAACAAAAATAGAAGACATTACATCTCAAAGTCCCTCGCATGCCGAAACTCCATCCACTCCATCTCATCCCACCCCACCACCCATTGTAAATAGGCCGCAACCAGGGTCTGTTCTTGCAGATCCAACCCCAGAAGGCTTGGACATGATGTTCAAGCCTACCAGGCTCGACTTCAAGAAGGGCCTACAGCTGCAAACCTAGACAAGAGTTACCCTAGAGCGGACTTAGAGATTGAATGGATGAAAATGTGCATGAAAATGGTAGAACAAGCTCAAGCTATACTCGAGACTAGTCAAAAGTTCAATCAGACAAACTCTGTCAAACCAGATTTGCATTTCCAAGGGTTACTAGAAAGATTAGAGTAGTTGGTAAACAAACCACAAGTTTCTTTACCTCCACAGGCTCAACTAGTTATTGAGAGAGGAAGCTCACCACTAATGGGAGCTTATGTTCCTAATTCCTCGGATGCTGGAATGCCTCCTTCAATTCAACACTACTCTCAAGAGTTCTTATGGGAAATACAAGAAGAGAAATGGGCCAAGGAGAAGGGTAACTCCCCTCCTATTCCTGAGATTGATGATCTTCATGATCAATTTCCCCAAGACATTCCATCTATTTACGGAGATGAAGCAGAACAACAAGAAGACGAAAGGTTAGATTTTGAATCTAATACCCTAGAAGAACTGCCTCAATTTCCAGACCCATGGGAATATGAATCTCTCCATATTAGAGCTCCCACAATACTAGTAAGAAATGAAGACTCAGTGGTTCCAAGGAACACTGATGTCATGAAGAACACTAAGGTTCAGTGTCATCTCACTGTAGAAGAGTTGCTCAAAGCAAAACCTGAGCTATGGAATCATGTGAAGGATCAGGTTCCAGAACTTGATTCCAATAAGCCAAAAACAGGCTCTAAGCAAAAAGTTCCAGAGATACCTCTAGAAAAAATAGGGGACATGTGTGAGGGTGAAGAAGGTAACACTTATCTTCCAATCACCTACCAAAGTTACACAACCAAAGCAATCATAGATTCGAGTGCGGGTGTTACTATTGCAACCACCTCCTTGTGGAAGCAATGGGGCAAACCCACGTTAAGACCAACTAGAATGAAGCTTCAAATGGCCGATGGTCATTTTGAAAGACCTCTAGGATTGCTAGAAGGGATAACTCTAACCACTTGTGGTGTAGAGTTTGAGCACACATTTGCTATATGTGACCTTGAGAAAAATAATGTCTATGAGATGATCCTAGGAAGACCCTTCCTACGACAATTGCAAATAGTACAGGATTGGGGAACCAACTCCTTGTACTTACAGCACTTAGGGGTCACCACCAAGGTCAACTTGAAGGATTACTCCTTCAGAGATGTACCACCCCTACAGTGGAATTCTATCCGCAAAGCGAAAGAAGATTCCATCTCTGTGCATTCTGAAAGTTCACCTGATCCATCATGGTTGCATGAAGATACTCATTTGTGGATGTGCAAGGTCGCAGAGGAAGAGGAAAAACATTTAAAGGCAAGAGAAGAAGGAACTTTGCCAGGAGATAGACCAATTAAAGACCCAGCCTATACACCGATGATCTTTCCAAATGAGGAATTTGAGCCTCATGGCTAGCCAGAAATCATAGCCACCATGGACATTGCTGTCAATGAAGAACAATGGACACCTCATTGTGATGAGGAGGGTTATGATATCTCAGTGTTCATGTGTCAGCCCTTGCTAGAAGAATGTGATCCTAGTGATGTCATAGAAGAAGAAGAGAATGATGATGATCTAGAGTCCATTGTGATGGATAGTTGCTTTAACTCAGAGAAGCACTATTTAGAAGATGTAGGCATGTTTAACCAGAAAGAAGAAGAACCTCTCACAAGCATTAAAACGGTAAATTCAAAGGATGGAAGTGAGAGCAGTCAAAAGAAAAAGAAAAGAAAAGCAGTGAAACAAGAAGAGGAGGAATCATTGTTTGAAGTACCAGAAAACTTCAAGAAATATGAAGTTGATGACCGCAAAATTTTGGTATGAATGCCTAAGAGAGAGGCCATCATAGGAGAATCAAATGATAATAAAGAAAAGACCAAGAAAATTGTAGTGACCATTGAAGAGAACGAAGAGAGATGCACATATATAGGAGATGATCTAAGTGCAAGAGAAGAATTGGAGCTCGTAGCTCTATTAAGGGAATATAGGGATGTGTTTGTGTGGCACTATAGAGACTTGAAAGGGGTAGATCCAAGAATTTTCTCTCATACTATCCCCATGAATACTGATGCCAAGCCCACCAAACAGAAGCCCTACACATATAATGATACATATGCAGCCAAAATAAAAGAAGAAATTGATAGGCTGATTGAAGCTGGATTCATCTATGAGATTGAGCATACTGAATGGGTGTCCCCCATTGTAGTGGTGCCTAAGAAGAACGGGAAGTTGCGAGTGTGTATTAACCTTAAAAAATTTAATGCCGCTACGATCAGAGATAGTTATCCACTTCCAATCACGGAACACCTATTGGAGCGTGTGGCAGGCAAGGAAGTTTATAGCTTCCTTGATGGATTTTCAGGTTACAATCAAGTTGCCATTGCCCCAGAAGATCAACACAAAACAGCTTTTGCCACAGAGTGGGGGATCTTTGCATTTCGTGTGATGCCATTTGGGCTCACCAATGCACCTGCAACATTCCAAAGACTCATGTGTCATGTCTTCAAAGAGTTCTTGTGAAAGAGCTTAGAAGTGTATGTGGATGATTTATGTGCTCATTCCCAAGAAAGAAGATTTCACATCCCTGAGCTTGATGGAGAGTTTTAATCTCCAAAAGAACAACCTACTCTTGAATTTAGAACACCCCTATATCAAGAGTAAGTCAAAACCTTCACCAATTTAAACTATCAATGACCAATTTTCACATTCTTGACTAAACTGTGAACAAGAGAATTCCTCAGAAAGTCTGCTGCAGAGATCTTGCTCATTGACTTAGTAAATGTGTAAAGTTTTTTATGAAACTTTGCACAAGGTGTTGCCTAAAGATTGCGCACCTTCTCCAAGTTAAATTACTTCAAAAGGTTTAGTAGATGTTGAGAAATCTACTTACCAAGTCAGCTATGTCTAAATCTGCACTTCTGAGAAGTCGATTTGACACCCCTAACTTCTTAACTTTGGTTCTCCAAATGTCGAACCCGTTTGACCAAATCCTTTTGGCTGTAGATAGCTTATCTCTCAACTTAGATTTTGAGCTATCATATGTGTAAAACTTTACACTGTGCACTGAGCACTACTCATTTGACTGAACTCAAAAACTGCGCCTGTTTTAGGAGACTGTGAACACTCAACACATATGAATGTTCCTACTAACAATTCTCCTTACCTGATTACAATTAAACTCTGAAACTTTAGCCATAGATTGATTAACTATGGACTTAGATATCCTCAAAAGGATTTCACAAAAGATTTACCACAGACGGAGCAGACACAAAAATATCGGGCGCAAGAATTCTTCTATTTCTCAGAAGTTTACAATTGAGTGAGGATCAACATTTCAACTCACTTCTCATGTGTCTAATGACACTTACAACTATTCTCGTGATCTCCTATTGTCTTCTCATGTCTCACTCTATTTGCCCCGACATATTTCAAAAGTATTTATAGGCAAATATATACAAGCTTATGACTAATCAAAGATCTAAGTGACCTATGTCTTCATTAATGTACATATGTGTACATGTCCTTCACTCTGTGAATGTATGCACCTTCTTTGCTTCAAGAATTGTTCTATACTCCATTCTTTGTCTTCAAATCTTCAATTGGTGATTGATCTGCACCAACAGCTCCCCCTCAATCATCAATTGAGGTTTCTCTTATCTTCTTTATACCTGCCATGTCTTTAAACTTCTGTAGCTTTGGTCCATCCAGGCTCTTTGTAAGCATATCAGCTATCTGATCTTTTGTTGAAGTATGTATGACTTCAATCTCCTTATCCATCACCTTCTCTCTTAGAAAGTGATACTGTATCTCAATGTGTTTAGTCCTGGCATGAAAAACAGGATTAGCTGCTAAATATAATGAACTCATGTTATCACCATAAATGATAGGTGTGCTCTGTATAGTGTTAAAACTCTTCATGAGAGTCTTAAGCCAAATCACTTCCTTTGCAGCTTCAACCATGCCTTTGTATTCTGCTTCTGTGGATGACAAAGCAACTGTATGTTGCTTCTTTGAGCACCAAGAGATTAACTTATCTCCCACATAACACATGTATCCATAGGTTGACCTTCTATCATCTGGATTACCTGCCCAATCTGCATCACTATAGATCTTGATGTTTGTATCTGATGTGAATCCATAATACAAACCTTCTTTGAGTGTACCCTTAATGTACCTCAACACTCTTTGTCCTACAATCCAATGCTCCCTTCTAGGGCAATGCATAAATTGAGACAAAACCCCTACTGCATATGATAAATCAGGTCTAGTTAAAGTAGCATAGATGAGACTACCAACCAAACTCTGATATTGTCTCATGTCCTTGAATTCTTCACCTCCAAATTTACTCAATTTGTGATTCACCTCCATTGGTGTAGGTGCTACCCTGCAATCATCCATTTTAAACTTGATTAACAAGTTCTTCAAATACCTTTCTTGGGTCACAAATACTCCATGTTGAGTATATGTAATCTCCATGCCCAAGAAGTATGACAAGTCTCCCAAGTCACTTATTTTGAACTCCTTTTCCATTTGCTTCTTTAGTCTTTGTATTCCTTCTTCATCTGTACCTGTAAGGATTATATCATCAACATATATGCACATGTATATGAAACCATTATCACTTGCTTTGACAAGCAAGCTACTATCTGCTTTAGACACCTGAAATCCAAGTTCTTTCAAGAACTTTACAAGTCTATAATTCCATGCCCTTGGGGCCTGCTTCAAGCCATACAAAGCTCTCTTGAGCTTGCACACATGATCTGGATATCTTTTATCTCTGAACCCTTGAGGTTGCTCCATGAAAACTTCATCTGAAATGTAACCATTCAAAAAAGCATTTTTTACATCAAGTTGACATAACCTCCAACCTTTGCATGCAGCAATTGCTATAAGTGTCCTGATGGTTGTCATCTTTGCCACAGGACTATAAGTCTCATCATAGTCAACACCATATGTCTGAGCAAACCCTTTGACAACAAGTCTAGCTTTGTATCTAAACACACTTCCATCTGCAAATCTTTTTGTTTTGTATACCCACTTACATCCAATGATCTTCTGACTATTTGGCTTTGGAACCAAATCCCATGTTTGATTCTCCATCAATGCATCATATTCTTCCTGCATAGCTTTCTCCCAGTTTTCTTTACCTTTTGCCTCTTCATATGTAGAAGGGTCTTCATCTGCTTTAATCATGTAAGCATAATCTTTGGTAGCTAGAAATGAAGTATCATAGCTATACCTTGTGGGTTGCCATTTGTTCCTTGTAGACCTCCTAAGTTCTCCACTTCTTGAGGTTTTTGGTTCATGTTCAGGATCAAATCTTGGTGTATCTTCCACTTCAACCTGCACTTCATTATTCTCTTGCTCATCAAATATCTGAACCTTTGATTTACCTTTTCTTTGGCTCACAATTTCTTCATCATCTGTATTGACATTGATAGTACCTGCATACCAAGTACCTTGCTCATCAAATGTAACATCTTTTGATACAAGAAAATGTTTTGTGGATGGATTCCACAACCTGTATCCCATTTGCTCATCATCATAACCAATAAACACATATTTTTCAGCTTTAGGTTCCAATTTGTGCCTTAATTGTGATGGCACATATGCATAGGCCAAACATCCAAATACTTTGCAATGATCTAGTGTAGGTCTCTTACCCCACCATGCCTCATAAGGTGTCATTCCCTACAAAGCTTTACAAGGTAGCCTATTGACCAAATAAGTAGCTGTATTTACAGCCTCAGCCCACAAATAATTTGGGCAATTTTTCTCCTTCATCATGGACCTTGCAAACTCAACAAGAGTCCTATTTCTTCTTTCTGCTACACCATTCTATTGAGGAGAGTACCTGCAAGTAACCTCTCTTTTTATACCTGCATTCCACAAGTAATCACTGAATTCATTAGAGAAATACTCTCCCCCTCCATCTGACCTTAGCCTCTTCAACTTATGTCCTGTAATTCTCTCTACATACATATGATAATGTTTGAAAGTATTGAACACTTCTGACTTATCTTTGATCACATAAATAGTGATCCATCTGGTAGCATCATCAACATAAATCACATAATACCTTGAACCATTGATACTGAAGTCCTTTGATGGTCCCCACACATCTGTGTGTACCAACTCAAGTTTCTCTGAATACATAAACCCATGCTTGGAATAGGATTGCTTATGAGCCTTACCTAGTTGACATGCCTCACATCTGTATGTCATATGTTGACCTGCAACATTAGGCAAACCAAGCACTGAACCATTGTTAATCATGTCTTTAATACCTCTTTCATTGAAATGTCCAAGCCTCTTGTGCCAAAGATCTAACTCAGAAATCTTATGTCCACCATATGTGAACATGGCATGACCAATATTACCTTGAATCTTCAATGTGAACAATCTCCCTTCTTTCTTTCCTGAAACAATTTGTTGATACCCATTGCTAGGGTCTTCCACAAACACTCCTTCATTAGTGAACCTTACCTCATAACCTTTTTCCACAATTTGTCCTACACTTATCAAATTCTTAGGAATTGTAGGAACATACAAGACCTTACTCAATAAGGTGCTACCATCCTTGGCCTTCACTGATCCAATTGACTTCACATCGTGCTTTGTGTTGTCACCTGTTTGAACAACATGATTAGATACCTTATTCTTCAAATCAGTCATCAAGGCTATATTACCACTCAGGTGATTGCTACACCCTGAGTCAATGTAGAAGACTCTTTGATCTTCACTCTGCCTTTCACAAGTTGCATTCATTATCAATGTTGAATCTTCCTTTTGATCTGAAGCATAATTGTAGTAGGTGTTGTTATATTGTTGACTTTGGAAACCTCTACCTGCATTTCTTCCAAAGTAGCCCCTACTACCTCTGCCTCTGAAATTACCTCTTTGATTTCTGCCACCTCTTCCTCTTGTATTATAGTTCTGATTATATCCACCATTACTCTGATTATTATACCAACAATCATTAGCCGAATGATTTGTCTTACCACAAATCCAACAAGCTTTGCCTCCATCTTTATTGTTTCTGCCTCTTCATCTACCTTTGCCACCTCCTCTACCTCTTAGGAAGTTGGCTTGACTAGTTGTGCCTTCATCTTCACCTGATTGTTGCTTTCCTTTATTAGCTTTCTTCTTGTCCTTTGAGTACATTGCATGACCTGTACTTTTGTCACCATCTCCTTTAACATCCTGCTCAAATGTTAGCATATGACCTAGCAACTGATTTAAATTAGGAGTGAAATGATCAAGTGATAGTTCTGTAGACAAAATGAATGGCTTCCATTTGTCATCACCTCTCAATCCTGTAAGGATTTTCCTTACCAATTTATCCTCTTCAATATCTTCATCAACAGCTCCTAGTGCAACTGCAATATCTTTCATCCTTGTTACATAGTCTGAAATACATTGAGAGGCCTTCTTCTTGAAAGTTGTAAATTCTGCCCATAGGGATGCTTTCCTTGACTTTGTAGTGTTTTGGAAATGCTCCTCCAAAGCATTCCATATCTCACTTGCACTTTCAAGACCTCGAATATGAGGTAACAAGTAATCATTGACTGCCATATATATAATGCTCCTAGCTTGAGCATCTTTCTTCAACCAATTTTTCAAATATGTTAACTCTTCCCTAGTTGGAACACTAGGATCTCTGAACTGTGGCTTCTCTTCTTCTCCTGTGATGTAAGCTATTAAATCTTTGCTCATAAGATGAGCTTCCATCCTCATTGACCATGCAGGATAGTTTTCCCTATCCAATTTCTCTATCTGAAGAGAATCTCCCATCTTGTGTGCACCTGTGTATTGAAATCTTTAACCTTTATAAAGTATAAGGTTACCTTTACTTTGAATGATACTCCTTTTGACTTCCTTGATGTCGTATGGTCTTCTCCTCAAGCTTTGCCTTCAAGCTTTCACCTTTTAGTTCTTCAATTGTTGAATTTCTTGAATCTGCAGTAGTCGGGATCCTCCTTTCCTTGATTTTGATGTTTCCTGCTCTGATACCACTGATGGAGAGTTTTAATCTCCAAAAGAACAACCTACTCTTGAATTTAGAACACCTCTATATCAAGAGTAAGTCAAAACCTTCACCAATTTAAACTATCAATGACCAATTTTCAAATTCTTGACTAAACTGTGAACAAGAGAATTCCTCAGAAAGTCTACTGCAGAGATCTTGCTCATTGACTGAGTAAATGTGTAAAGTTTTTTATGAAATTTTGCACAAAGTGTCATCTAAAGATTGCGCACCTTCTCCAAGTTAAATTACTTCAAAAGGTTTAGTAGATGTTGAGAAATCTACTTACCAAGTCAGCTATGTCTAAATCTGCACTTTTGAGAAGTCGATTTGACACCCCTAACTTCTTAACTTTGGTTCTCTAAATGTCGAACCCGTTTGACCAAATCCTTTTGGCTGTAGATAGCTTATCTCTCAACTTAGATTTTGAGCTATCATATGTGTAAAACTTTACACTGTGCACTGAGCACTACTCATTTGACTGAACTCGAAAACTGCGCCTGTTTCAGGAGACTGTGAACACTCAACACATATGAATGTTCCTACTAACAATTCTCCTTACCTGATTACAATCAAACTCTGAAACTTTAGCCATAGATTTATTAACTATGGACTTAGATATCCTCAAAAGGATTTCACAAAAGATTTACCACAGACGGAGCAGACATAGAAATATCGGGCGCAAGAATTCTTCTATTTCTCAGAAGTTTACAATTGAGTGAGGATCAACATTTCAACTCACTTCTCATGTGTCTAATGACACTTACAACTATTCTCGTGATCTCCTATTTTCTTCTCATGTCTCACTCTATTTGCCCCGACATATTTCAAAAGTATTTATAGGCAAATATATACAAGCTTATGACTAATCAAAGATCTAAGTGACCTATGTCTTCGTTAATGTACATATGTGTACATGTCCTTCACTCTGTGAATGTATGCACCTTCTTTGCTTCAAGACTTGTTCTATACTCCATTCTTTGTCTTCAAATCTTCAATTGGTGATTGATCTGCACCAACAGAGCTCAGACAAATCTTCAACAAGTGTAGAGAATATCAAGTGTGTCTGAACCCAGAAAAGTGTGTGGTCATGGTGCATCAAGGTAAAATCTTAGGTCATATTGTTTCTAAGAATGGAATCTCAACAGATGAAGATAAGGTACGCACCATAGCGGAGCTGCCAAGGCCAAGGAATGTTAAAGAGGTACAAGCCTTTATGGGCCATTTTGGATATAACCGTAGGTTTATCCACTTGTACGCGATCATAGCTAGACCCCTTTATGCCCTGTTGTCTAATTTTAAGTGGAACAACGAATGCGAGAATTCTTTCAATGAGCTGAAGAAACGTTTGTGCACAACACCAATACTGACCACTCCTGATTGGAATAAACCATTCCATGTCCATGTGGATGCATCCAATCATGCCATAGGATGTGTGCTAGCACAACCCATTGGTGAAGGAAATTTAGATTTACCCATAGCTTATGCTAGCAGACAGTTAACTGCAGCTGAACAAAACTATACCACCACTATGCGAGAGGGCTTAGGCATGGTATATGCTGTGAAGAAGTTTAGGCACTATTTATTGGCCAACAAGTTCAAGTTTTTCACTGATCATCAAGCTTTGTTATATTTGGTCAATAAACCTTGCAATACTAGACGCTTAGTAAGATGGTTCCTCTTACTAATGGAATATGACTTTGAAGTTGTTGTCAGGAAAAGTAGAACCCACCTTGGGGCAAATCATCTTTCTCGCATCACTTCAAGAGAGCCACCGCAAGGAGTGTCCAATGAATTACCCGATGCTTATCTGTTCAATTTAGAAGTTGTTCCTAAATGGGCAAATAAGTTGGTACCAGTCCTCACCTTCGGACCCGCAAATAAGAATGTGAAAACCTCACAAGAAGAAATTGTAAAATCACAAAAATATCACATATTGGCAAGAAGCATGTACAAACAAGATACGGAGGGTGTACTCGCTTGTTGTGTCGAGGATGATGAACATACTAGCTGGTTGCAACAAGCCCATGAAGGATTTCTAGGAAATCACTATTCTAAACAACGAACATTGCAGAATCTAAAACGTTTAGGAGTGTATTGGCCTAGCATGGACAAAGAAATTCATGAGTGGATTAAAAATTGTCCTATGTGCCAGGAAAAACCCCCAATGGAGCATGCAACCCTTTATCAAGTGTCATTAATTCCATATTGGAGTACTCCATTGGTAGAGTTTATGAGATCGGGAAGATTACCCAAAGAGGCTAGTCTAGCAAGAAGACGAAGCATGGAGCAAGAGGCTCAAGACTATGCCTTAGTAGGAGACAACATATACCAAAGAGGCAAAGATGGTTACTTAAGACTGTGCGTTCATGAATCAGACTATTTAAAGGTCTGCACACAGTGGTGTTGCAGGTGGACATTTTGGTCCTGACCAAGTGATCAAGACCATTCTATTCTCAGGACTTTGGTGGCCCACTCTCCATATGGATGCTCATACCTATGTGAAGAAATGTGACACTTGCCAACGTGCACAATATCCTATCAGAAAAGACGAGATGCCTTTGAGGCCCATGATGGGAGGACGTGCATTCTCAAAGTGGGGAATAGACTTGTAGGTCCTATTAACCCCCCAGCTAGAAACTCCCATGCAGAGTACATCATTGTAGCCACAGATTACCTTACCAAGTGGGTGGAAGTAAAAGCCACAACAAAGAATGATGCTCTAACAACAGCTAAGTTCTTATTTGAGAATGTGTTCACAAGATATGGACTACCAATAGAGTTAGTGAGCGATAGAGGCACACACTTCCTGAATGAAGTCATTGAAAATCTTCTCCAAGAATTCTTGGTGATACATAAGAAGTCTGCCCCCTATCATCCACAAGCTAACGGACAAGCTGAGAGCACAAATAAGATCCTCTATAACGTATTGAAAAAACTGGTAAATAATAAACGCTCTAATTGGGACAAACAACTTCATCATGTTGTTTGGGCTTATCGAGTTGCCTACAAAACGGTACTCAACGCCACCCCATTTCAGATGGTCTTTGGACAGAATGTTGTGCTACCATTAGATTTCCTAATCCCAGCATTAAAAGTAGCACAAGAGCATGAGTGGAATGGACATGAATTGTCCTCTAGGATCTTTGACCTAGAACACTTAGGTGAGACAAGGCTACGAGCGGCAGCAGGCATCTATGCTGCAAAGAAAAGACAAAAAGCATAGTTTGATGCACACATCAAGGATAAGGGACTGAAAGAGGGAGATCTAGTGTTGGTTTACACACTAAAACAACATGCCCGTAAGTTGGAAAAACGAGGATATGGACCCATGATCATCAACAAAATTTCCACTAGCGGTGCAGTTCAATCGGCTACTTTAGAAGGTGATATCTTGCCCAACTATATTAGTGGATGTAGAGTCAAGTTATACCAAGAACCTCTTACAGAGGATATGCTTATGAGGCTCAACACTACTAAGAAGCGAAAAGAAGAGGAGTTAAGGGTGAGGGAGGAAGCACAGGCAGAGGCCCGAGAGCATATTAGGCGAAATAATTTAAGGCGACTTAGGCCTAGATGTCAACTCAGAAGCCCCAAAATATCACATGGATATGTGCCAAAAATCGGGCATAACTACTTCTCAAGTCATTGGCCGACGTCCCTTTGTGACCATAGAGATAGGACAAGGAAAGGGTGCAAAGACTGTGAAAGCATTGATTGACTCAGGTGCAGCAAGTAGTGCAGTTAGACTATCCTACTGCCAAAACTTGCAGTTGAACATCAATCCCATAGAAGCTTATCTCATAGGATTGGGAGGTGTGGAAACCCCTTGTTTGGGCGAGGTGGAACTTCCCATCTACTTGCAAGATGTTCCAATGAAAGTCAAAGTGCTAGTGTGTCAAGATGAGAACCTTATAGAACCACTTGTCTTAGGACAAGATTGGATTTATGACAATGCAGTCAACTTAAACCTAAGAAGTCAACTTCTTCAAGTTTGGGTCCAGGGACAATGCTTTACATTAGAACTAGAAAATGGCATGCTCACAAATCAAGATGTCACATCTTGTAGTTCTTCTAAGACTAATCATATGGAAGAAGATGTTGTATGTGTCAAAAGCTCTATGATGCAGAAGGAGTCAATCGTGGAAGAACAGGTTCGAAGGCGGGTGGATCTTTCTTCATCTCCAAAGAATCAAGTAGCCACAGTAGTGAGCCCACCACACAGGCAAACACAACCGTTCACAACAACTGCTACATCAAATAGAAAGACGCCATTCGACAAGAAAGCAGTTCCGAGCATGAAACAGATCTTGGTACACAAAGGACTGCAACCACCAGCTTTGCCCCCACAAAGCCCATCCAGGCAAGCCAACCAGACCAGAAGACAAAGGAAGCAGCTCGGACAAGGGCGATTACAGATGTGGGTACCTAAGAAGCTCTTACATCCACAACAACCTATGTTCTCCCACATGCGAAAGGTCTCAACAAAGATGCCAAAAAGAGAAAAGGGTATGAACCACGTACAGAGACCGAAAGAAGATCAAATCAGCTCTTCAACAATAGTAGGAAGACGTGCAAAAAATATATGGGTTTGGAAGCCAAAAGTACAGGTAGCCTCCACCGAACCAAAGCGCCAACCACGCTAGATACCACAGTTCAGAAAGCATCCAAAGAGGAAGACGCCTGAAGTGATCTTTACAGTGCCAAATATTGTTCTAAAATGGACCCCAATAAGGAGGATTACATCATTTCGAGATCCAATGGATAACTCCACCAAAGCTGGCATCAACATCGACAAGTAACTTCGAAAGCCTCGCCGAGCGACAACCATGTGCTTCTTGCACAACCCTGTCTTTTGCACCATTCAGGTCATGCACATCTAAAGTATGCATTAATATAGGGCCCTATTACATGGCCGTGCATAGACACATTTGAGAGTCCTATGCACAAGAGCACATTGACATATGTCAACTATTTTTTCTGATACTAACATCTGTCTTCTTGTTTGGTGACATTGTTCCTCAAAAAAAAAAAAAAAGAGAAGAGAAAGAACTTGTTCCCAGGTTTCGCTCATGGAACATGAATGAGTCATGCTTAGTGAAGATTGAACCATCGATTACTGGGCATTTATCAGTTTGGATAGAAGTGTGTCTTGGCTAGCAGATGATGTAATTGTTGCCTTATCTGGTAGATGTCAAGAACTTGGCATGAACATGGCATCCACAACTATGGTTTCCTCTTTCTATGGTCGGAGTAAAGAGCTTGAAGGTCCGCAACTTGAGTGATGCTTAACCATTGCATGTATGAGAGCATCCAGGGAGATATCTGCAAGGGGTAGTTCGGGTACCCTGCAAATCTTTGTATGTATACTGGATGAGAAGACTCCTGCTTATGGGGAGCTAACGAGAATATGTGAAATTCAGCTTAGTGTAGTTACCCAATA
The DNA here is from genome assembly GCA_020310875.1 of Ceratopteris richardii. Classification (NCBI taxonomy): domain Eukaryota; kingdom Viridiplantae; phylum Streptophyta; class Polypodiopsida; order Polypodiales; family Pteridaceae; genus Ceratopteris; species Ceratopteris richardii. The sequence goes on along the minus strand of CM035428.1, from coordinate 85,282,578 downwards.
TCTTTTGTCAAGGAATACAAAGAAATTCAATTCTCAGTATTTGGCATATATTGCTTTGAAGAGAGCATATAGGACCAGGCACTCAAAGAATTTCATCCATGGATCCTCAACACGGGCATTCATCAACAATGACCATCACAAATGCCAAGAGCAGAACACGAAGAGATCAACATTGATCGATGCTTCACCATGGTAAGTATCTTTTACTTTGGAAACATCATAACCATGATAGCTTAGGAAACCTCTTCGTCGACATACCCTTGAGCACTTAGCTCAAGAACCCCAAGTTTTGCACCATACTTCTTCCGATGCATTTTCCAAGTAAGCATGCATAGGGCTACATTACAAGGCCATGCACAAGGCACATATTTTCCTCAACCCATGCACGAACACACTTACCCATCATCCACTATGGGTTATGAGTACTTAGCATGACTACTATGAACATCACCTTTGGAAGATCTAGAGGACATCAACGGAGACTCACAACGACACACTCATGTTGGAATCCAACGAAGAAGTACATACCAAGGCACTAGAACGTGCAAAGGCTCGCAGTGATAGATGAAGAACCGGACAACCAACCCTGCCACATCTGGAAGCTAGACGACTTTTGTGAAGGGACACTCCCTCTCAAAGCCCTTGGAACAACCACTACAACAAGGGTTTGTCAGGGACGACAGACTCGAGAGGGGGGGGGGGGAGTGTTGGAACTCAAGGTCAAGCACAAGCATGGAAGCACATCAAAAAGGTGGGGACACACAAGAATAAGGAGCAAGTAGGGATCTCCAAGAAGTACATGTCAAATTTTTAATAGAATCCCCTACAAAAATAGTGATTTCTATCACTAAAAACCATTGTAAATACCATTTTCTATTTTTGTAACTCCATTTTGTTCAAGCCAAGGAGTCCTCGAGCTTGAGGAGTATTAGAAGTATCATCCTACCAATTTTCATAATTTTTAGACTTCATTTGAGCCCTCAAATAAGCCCTGGAACCTAATTTTTAACTAGGCCAGACACTAGGTCTGGACAGGGCCAAAACTAGTCCAAAAACTATAAAAAGAGCTAGAGAGCTCATTTTTGAGGTTAGCTTGTTAGAGAATAGAGCTTTTGTAAGAGAACGCTTTTGCAATCAAAACTTTTCATTGTTCCTCTCTTTGATCTTACCTTGTGCATGTGTGTGTGTATGTGTGTGCATTTTTGTGTGCTTTCACTCACGCACTTGTGCCTTCACTTGCTCGTGGTCTTCATACCAGTCCTCACGTCTCCGCGGATTGACAAGTAAAGGAGGTGGTGCTTACGCTTGAGCTACAATGTTGTTGTAGAGGAAATCAGTAATTGTTTGGGTTTTGCAATCTAGAGAAGCAATAGCCTTAGCCCATTTAGTTGCATAGTTAGTAGCAACCAAACAATCCTTATCATTTCTTGCAAAGGATGTAAGATAGATAGGCCCTATAAAATCTAACCCCCACTTTCAAATGATTTCCATGATGTGGAGACAACCAATGGATGTTGTCTCTTCTTTGTGGGTTTTGGATCACATCCTTGATAGACATCACATGCCTGAGCCCTTTCCTCTATATATCTAAATAATGTTGGTTATCATAATCTAGCATCTAGTATTCTATGGCTCATATTATGTCTAGGGAGGTGCCCACCACCTGTCCCTTCATGTGTCGTCTCAATGATGTGTCTTACCTCCTCCTCTTCCATGCACTTCCTAAGAAGATTATCCTTACCATAATTGTATAGTTTGCCCACAATAAATGTAAAAGGTCTGGCCTTGATTAGTAATCTCTTCCTTTGTACAAAGTTAGATTTATCTAGGTACTTACCACTCTTGATAAAATCTTTGATATCATCATACAATCTTTGCTTTAACTATGAATAGCTCAACATCTGGGAATTCATCTTCCACTCCAATTGCTTAGTCCTTTAAGCTAATCCTAGATAGATGATCAACCATAACATTTTCCATGTCTAGTTTATGTACTATAGTGAAATAAAATTCTCGGAATAATAGAAGCCACCTCCATACTCTTCAATAATTATGATGAATTTTACCCCTACTGAGCTTACATCCACCATAACTCCTTTTAGATGTTGTCCTTTAATAGTGATAGTGAGTCACAAGCTCTTTTAATCTATAAGGGGGCATCCTGCTTGTGGCTTGTTCGATAGATACCTGAGTAGTTGGTGATCAATAATTATGATGAATTTTACCCCTACTGAGCTTACATCCACCATAACTCCTTTTAGATGTTGTCCTTTAATAGTGATAGTGAGTCACAAGCTCTTTAAATCTATAAGGGGGCATCCTGCTATAACTTTACTCTCACTTATGATATTAGCCTTTGCAACCAGAGTTGATATGGAGGCTTCATCAATGATCTATAGAACTTCTGATCTGAATTTTGCATCCATTTTTAATTGATCAAAAATACTAACCTCCTTTTTAATGGATTCAAATAGTCTTGGAGCCTTAGATTCCATGGGAGCATGGATCATCTGGGACTTATCAATCTCCTTTCATACCGTGCAGAGTGCATGTCCAACGGCTTCACTTGTTCTTGTGAGCTCTTCATTTGGTTGTGTTTATTCGCTTGGAGTAGGTCTATTATCAAGTGTCCTCTTTTCGTTGTTAAGTCAATTTATTCTTAACTCTTTGCATGTTTCTTCTGGAGGGATTTTCCCTTTGCTCTTTGTCTACATAACAAAAAGATTCAATTTCTTCTAGATGTACCACCCTAGAAGATGGTGATGGTATTTTGGTTTCTTCTGCAACTCTTTCCTTACTGTCACTCTAGCACAATGGAAAGTACCAACGTGAGGAGCTTCACCTCCTAATTGTCAATGCCCAGAGAGTTTAGGCCGATATGAAGGTCAAGCATGAAAGATGTGCATGAAGAAGATGGTGAGAAATGTAAGAGCATACACACACACTAGGAAAGTTGCGATGGAGATCAATGGAAGGCAAGAAAAGAACTCATCATCATATTCATCATCATCTAGTTACAATAGCTCTTCTAGCTCTAGCTCATAGGTTCAATCATAAACTAACAACAACCTCAAAATGAGCTCTCTAGCTCTATTTATAGTTTTTGCCTAGTTTTGACCAGTTTCACATCTAGTGACCGACATAGTTAAGAAATAGGTTCTACCCCTAATTTGAACTATCTAACGGCTTCCAAAAATTACAAAAATTGGTGTGAGCTTTCTACTTAGACTCGTCAAGCTTGAGGACTCCTCGGCTTGCAAAAATGGAGTCGCATTCGCGATAATTGGGTGTATGTACATATATTACATTGTTTTAGTGATAAGAATCATTGTTGCCAAGATGCAATCTTTTGAGTAGTTTTAATTGCTTCCTCTTCTTCTATGATGAGAACTAGTACTCGAACCTTTGCCTTGAACACTCCCCTCCTCCTCGTCCTGAGAGAACCTGATTTCGCGTGAGTAATATAGTTGGTGAGTAAGTCTGCTGACAAGGTGTGTTCTATGATGCGAAGTCCCCAGATAAGATCACGTTCAAGTTTCTCCCAATCAATGGGTGGGGATTCATCTGGAGGTGGGTGCATATAATGTTCTGAATACATGATTCGTTCACAAGCAAACAGGTGTAGCAAATGTGTTGGACGACTGATAAACACTTCTGAGTTATATTCCCAGAAGCCGATGGTGAACATTTCTTCAAATGTCTGCTTGTAGCAGGCAGGGATATACTTCAATCTGCACTGCCAAGCATAGCATACCTTGAGAGAAGGTGTCATGCTCATGTCGTAAACTAGGTCCAAGTTCCCATCTTCAAAGCTTGGTGTATTTATAGTGGGATCCTTGACACGTCAAAAGGTCTTGAATACTATTTGCATCATAACAAAAATATTTATAGTCATTTGAGTGGCAATATCGGTCATCGGGTGTAGACGTGGCAAACGGTGGCCATCATATAGGCGATAGTCAGAGTATTATTTTTGGGAGGCACGAGATAGGGATAATTGAGCCAATCCCCACATTGATGATTATTCTGAACCTTAATAGCGAATGCCTTCCAAGTACGTCTACGTGGAATCGGTCCATAACATGGATTGTACTTCAAGTGTGTCGGTGCATGCATCCAGGTATGCATCATTTTCGGGTACTTTTGTAATAAGTATGCATGCCAGGTGGGCTGATATATGTGGCCTCACTCTGCTTCTGGGGGAACATCTTCGGGCTCGAATTGTGTGGCGTGTGTGGGGCATTTCTGAGTCTCTTTCTCCACTTGAAAATTATATTCCTCTAGCAAAAGGAAATATGGCTTATACTGTAATTCACTGGACATTATATGTCTGTGCGGGCCGATAGCGGCAAAATAAGGTGACTTTAGAATAACTTCTTCGAGATTTGTCATTGCGTGGAGTTGCATGTCTACGCAAGCAGAGTGTGTCTTACCCAATTCTTCGATGGTCTTTAACCAAGCTGGCGGAGGTAATTTGTAGGCATCCTATCCTTCAGGGGATGAGCGGCTGCCAACAATAGGTAAGGGTACATATTCTTCTTTGAATGTTTCCTCGAGAGGGATAGGTATCGTTTCCTCTGGTTCAAGTAGATCAGGTGGTGACTCTGGTCGAGGGGGTTCCGTCATATTAGATACTTGGGTTTGTAACTCTTGTTCTTTCATACGTAGTGCGTTCAATTCTTCCAATAGAGCCGATGGTGCCACTTCCTGTACAATAGTGGGTCCCAAAGAATCATTAAGCAACAGAGTTTTATTAGTGTCCTTGAGGATTCGGCATTCTTCTTATAACCGGTCATAGTCCTCAAGCACACATGCATGGTCTTCTAGGAGGATTTGCATTGATTCGGGTGGAATGGCTTGAAAGCGAGACAAACTAAGAGGCATATCTAGATTGTCCAATGTAGCTTCAAAATTCTCACGATTCTGTTGTTGCAGGCGTTGATTTTCCTCCTTTGCAGCGTTGAGGTGTCGGCAAAGAAGCGCCATATTGTGTGATAGTTGGGCATTTCACATCAAGTGAACATCTAATTGGGATTCAACACCCTTGACCTGTTCTTGAACTTGCGCTTCCAAAGTTTGTTGTTGTCTCTGATGTTCGGCTTCCAAGTTTTGATATTTTATGTTAAGCTCCCCATTCTATAGTGTGAGGGAATCTAAGCGTACCTATAGATCTTGTGTAGTCCATTTTAGGGCGGAATGTTGTTGCCCGAGTGATGAATATTCTCATTAGTTTGTTGCAGACACTGTATCATCTGTTGGATAACAACATCAACAGTGGATGATGAAGATGATGCAAGGGTGGGGATGCGACATGCGGGGTAGTTTGTAATGCAATGGGAGTGGGATTAGGGATAGGGATAGTGGATGAAGTGGGGAGTGATGGACATGACGTGCAAATAGGTGACGTGTGAGATGTGGTACGTGGTATGGTGGATGCATGTAATTGTGCATCGAGTGAAGCGATGGGTGAGATGTCCATGTCACTAGTGGAACTCTCGGTGATTGCAACATGAAAGAGTGAGGTTGGTGCTATGGTGCATGGTGGTGGGTGCAATTGTGTGGTGATAGGTGAGTGAGGAGGTGTGCTTGGTGGCCATAAAAACGGGACTTGTGGGCAAAGCTCCTGAGAAGGTCTTACAAATGGAAAAGTGCAGATCGGGGTTGTAAAAAGATGTGAAAGAAGTATAGAAGGAGGTTGGCTGTGTCGAGACGGGAAAGGAGTACAACGGATTAGTGGTATATGAGGGGAAATGCAGGGGAGAGGAAATGATGGGTGGTGTCATGATAGGTGGAATGGATACAAGTGGAATGGAAGCAGTGGTCAGAATTGCATTGGAGTCAGGGGGTCAAACAAAAACGGGGGAAGGAATGTGAACCTCAGGGCTATCTACAACATCAGGGGAGGTCGGGGTTGGGACCGAGTAAGAAGGGAGGTTTTTGCTGAGGGTATATATAGGGGCAGTGTCTTCCTTGGTTAAGTCGATCGTGGAGGAACCCATAGGGGGTGCTGATGTAGATGGGACTAGTAGGGACACAAATATATGTGCCTGGGCATTTAAGAATATGAGCATGTTGAGGGTCGAACTTGGGTAAGGGATTCCATAACAAAAATCGTAACGCTTCTGGCGCACCGACAGATTTAACCAACTCATGCATAGCAGAGATAAAAGTTTCTTTGAAGCCGCTACTGACCAGTTCCTGTTGTAAGATGGCTTCGCTTTGTTCTTCCCTTAATCTAGTTCATGCCCGAACTTTATGCATGTTATTGTAGAGTTGTCGAATGGCAATGGTGTAAGCTGCTGCTTCGGCCGTTCTTCTTCATGCGTGCTAGCTTCTCCTGAAACTTCAGCATGTGCTTCCAAATTGGTATACTTCTTCCTCACTAGCTTTAGAATCAACTTCTCCTTTGTCGGTCATTGTACGTTCGTCGTCTTCCTTGTCAGAATCAGCATTCTCTCCATCTAATGGTGTAGTGGGGTAAGTCGAGCGTTCAAATTCTTGAGAGATGACATGGGTATCTGAAAACTAAAAATCACTAGACAATACATCGGGGATCTCAAAATCAAACATAGTGATGTCCTCAATGCCGAAGCTTGTAACCTGGAATGTAAAGGACTCAGAGACAAATGTAGAAGTTGCCGCAGGAGCTTCTACAGTCGTGGTTTCTGTAGTCGTAATGGTAGTAGGCACAGTGGTCTCTGCCTATGAAACTTCACGCAATGTCGCGGATCAGCTCAGGTGAATGCGGAGAGGGGGAATCATTGGTTGTGGTTGCACTAGAGATCGTTGAGGCGAGGTTTCAGGTGTGGGCTGAGGTGATGGTGATGTTGGCACTTGTAGGCATGGAATGGTGCCACACATGTGCTTGACTCGACGGGGTTTGGGGGGCCTTGTGGTCTTCTTAGAGCCTTTATATTGTTTCAATTGCTCAGCTAGTAGGGCTCTCTTTACAGTAATATCATAGGCCAGACACATGCATATGATGCATGTGAGAGCATAGCATCCATGAACGACCTTCTTCTTCTCCCACCGATGTCCAGACAATAAAAGTTGATCCTGAATATATGTGGCAATATCAATTGTCTAAGGCCCTATGGTGGCCAGATATAGACCAAACCAAAGATGCTTGTGTGGGACCGTGAATCACTCCGGTGTCGGGAAGCAAAGTGCTATAGACAGATTCTGATCGGAGTGGTTAACTGAGCGGTGATGGTTGAGATGGCTTGCCATTTATCAACATCCCTTCGCTTCATTGGTTTTGGGATGAGATGCTCCTTCTCGGTGGGTGTATGAGTGCCATGAATCTTAAGTGTAGTCCTGATTAAATCTAGAGATGATGTAAACTTCTTGAAAGGTGGGTCATTCACCAGGGATGGTAATATGAAGACAGGGTCCAATTCCTTGTGCTCCTTCTCTCTAGTAGAAGCCACAAAATAATAAGATCGATAAAAATCCAGTTTTGGGAGTTCCGCACTGAAATAATTTGGAAATCTTGCCCTCTTCTATATAGGTTGGAGATCTTCGCTATTCTGGAGATTCTCAAAATCCTGTGAAAAGAAGCGGTAGCATCTCCACACATTTGCACCGTACGTCAGATTAGCTTCATATATGAATTATGCATCTCCTAGGAGTCCTGCAAGCCCTTGGAACCAATGTGCCTTGCCGCTTACCCTTTCTATCTGTCCTTGAGGAGGGTATTCAATGGGCATAGGTCTAGTAAAACCATGGAACTCCTCTGGGATAGCCTTAGGCAAATTCTCAAATGGAAGAGCCAAGAAATCCACAACCGACCGCCCGAGTGTCGCGCTTGTAGAGCCTTCCGCTTGCATGATGGAAATTTGGTGTTGTAGAACTAAGTTGAAGTGAAGAGGAAAACACGTTAGTCGTGGAAAATAATTAAGATCCCAAGAAGATGAGACCTCCATTCGTTTCCACCACCAACATGCTTCCTGTGCAGTGTGATTCTAACGATGTGAGAAGTGAATTGTGAGAAGTTCATGCTTGACTATGAGTGGGAGTGTGTGAGATGTGTGGCTTTACAAGTGATTTCAAATGAGTACTACCTACAAAGTTAGTGTATGTTACAAGGAATGCGGTGATATGAAGTTGTCTAACTAGGTCTACATGCAGTTAATAAGAGTGTTAGTTTCACTAAGTCGATGGTCACGATGAGCTGGGTTGAGAGTCATCTTGATTAAATAATGCTTGGGGATCCATTTCTGCATCGCAGGGGGTTAGAGAAGATGAAGTGTAATTTACAAAAGAAGGTGTGTATGGTTTCCTAGTAGTCTCAAGAAAGGTCTTCTTACAGCTGACTAAGGTTGAAGCATAAACTAAGCACTTTTTAGGTACCCAGAGCTGGCGAGACTTGGACTGAGTTGTCACCACGGACTTGGGCACCCAAATTTGCCGAATGTGTTGCCTCGATCGAAATTGAGAGGGTTATCAAAGATCTGGAGTGTTTGACTCACTCGATACAGTCACCTTGTGTATCCACTTCAGTTGAGGGTATACCTTAGTGGACTGTCTAACGAACCACTTCGATGTGCTGCATCAATGAGTACGTGAATGATATGACCAGGCAGCTTGTCGAGGGTGAGATGTCGTATCCACACGCTATTTTGGAAAAGAAGGGGGATCCACTGCACTCTTTCCTGGAAATGGTGACTATTGACATGCATATGAAAATTGAGTCTTACACCGCCACACTTGTCGGATTCATGTCTGCCTACCCAATTTCCTCTCTTGGGTGGGTGGTAATTCCTATATGGGTTCAGTAGGGTGTGCTAGCGTGCACAAGGTTGGGGGAACTTCTGTCACATCCAACACCTCTCTGTGTTGACTTTGGAGGGGTAGTTCATGATACTGTCCTGCAAGTTCCAACTGAAGCACGCTTCTGCAAAGATTTAAACTTATCGAGTAATGGTATAACCAGTCCTGACCTAGGATCATAGGTTCTATCAGATCGTTGTCATGACAAACCAATAGTTTTACCATCAAGGTCACGTTTTCTATGGAGAGGGGTAGCATGACCTCACCTATGCAGGGGGTTTCTAATCCACCTAGTCCAATGAGATAGGCTTCAAGAGGCTTAATTTCATGTTCCCTACAAAGAGAGAGTTGAATTGCATTCGTGGCTGCACCTGAGTCAATTAAGCTTAACTCGGCATCCGCTAATATAATTAGGCAATACTTCTCCTTCAAGAGTTGCTAACTGAACTACACCGCTAGTGGATATCCTATTGATGATCATGGGTCTGTAACCTTGTTTCTCCAACTTGCGAGCATGTTGTTTCAAGGTGTAAACTAGCACCAAATCTCCTACTCATAATCCCTTATCTTTAATATGAGCGTCAAAGTAGGCTTTCTGTCTCTTCTTAGCGGCATAAATTCTTGTTGTTGCTCGTAGTCTTGTCTCTCCCAAACATTCTAAGTCAAGTATTCTTGAGGAAAGCTCATGACCTATCCATTCATACTCTTGAGCGATCTTGAGTGTGGGTATCAAAAAATCTAAGGGCAGCACAGCATTCTAGCCAGACACCATTTGGAATGGTGTAGCATTAAGCACTGTTTTATAGGCTACACAATAAGCCCACAAAGCATGGTGTAATTGTTGATCCCAATCCGAATGTTGATTATTCACTATTTTGGTGAGAATGTTGCACAAAATCTTATTAGTACTCTGAGCCTGTTTGTTAGCTTGTGGATGGTATGATGCTGATTTCTTGTGTACAACCATAAAGTCCTGTAATAGATATTCAATAGCCTCATTTAAGAAATGAGTACCCCTATCGCTTACAAGCTCGATAGGAAGTCCATATCTTGTGAAGACATTCTCGAACAAGAATTTAGCAGTGGTGCATGCATCGTTTTTCCTGGTGGCCTTAGCTTCTACCCACTTTGTAAGATAGTCAAAGGAAACTATGATGTACTCAACATGGGAATTCCTTGCAGGGGGATTAATAGGTCCCACGAAGTCTATTCCCCATTTTGAGAATGTGCACCCTCCCATCATGGGCCGTGGGGGCATCTCATCCCTGCGTATGGGATACTGAGTCCTTTGACATACATCACATTGTTTGACATAGGTGTGGGCATCCATATGCAGATTGGGCCACCATAATCCTAAAAATAATATGGCCTTGATAATGCAATCGGGTCCAAAATGGCCTCTTGTTGCCCCCTGGTGTGCAGCTTCCAATAGATTAAGATATTTGCTTTCGTGCACACATATCCTCAGATAATTGACTCGTCCTTGCTTATACAGTTATCACTAATGAGCTTGTATTCTAAGGCCTCTTGTTCTAAGTTGTTTCTACGGGCTACAGTCATGTCCTCTGGAAAGGTTTGTGTCCTTAGGTGGGTAACTAAGGGTTCACTCCAGTCTGGCATTAGGGTTACCTAGTACAAAGTGGCATGTTCTATTGGGGGTCTATTACTGCACTTAGGACATTCGTCACCGAGTAGTCTGACATCTTTTTCCATTGACGACCAATACACACCTAACCGTTTTAATTTTGATAGTGTCGCTTGTCTAGAATGGTGTTGCTCCAATGCACCTACATGTGCTTATTGCAACCAATTGTTGTACTCCTGTTCTTCTACACAACAAGCAAGGATATTGTGATGATCTTGCTTATAAATACTTCCTGGGAGAAGTTGATATCTTTGTGCTCTCACAACCTCTCTCTCTCTCTCGGGTTTTTACTTGAGGGTTCTTAGGTCCGTATGTCAGTATTGGGCCTAATGACTTGGCCCATTTAGGGACAATCCCAACATTGAAGAGATATGCATCTCGTAGCTCATCTGCTACCCCAATAGCTTCTTCTCCTGAAGTTATCCTAGAGCGGTGGTCCACTCTTAAGTGTGTTTTCCCTTTTCTTACTACAATTCAAAATCATACTCCATCAAGAGTAAAATCCAACGTATTAATCTACCAGTGTTGCATGGTTTGTTGACCAAATACAAAAGAGCTTGGTGGTCAATGAAGAATTTAGACTTATTTGCCAATAAATAATGGCAAAACTTCTTCACTGCATAGACCATTCCTAGTCCTTCCCTCTCAGTAGTGGTGTAGTTTCTTTCTGCAGCGTTTAACTGCCTGTTGGCATATGCAATTGGTAAATCTATATTTCCCTCCTCTTTGGGTTGTGCCAACACACATTCTATGGCATGATTATAAGCATCCACATGTACGTGAAAAGGTTTATTCCAATCAAGCACTGCTAGAATAGGTGCAGAACACAATCATCATCTAAGCTCACTAAAGGAACTCTTGCATTCTTCTGTCCACTCAAAATTGGTTTACAAGTTGTAGAGTGGTCTAGCAATGATTGCATACATATGTATGAATCATCAGTAATAACCACAATGGCCCATAAATGCTTGTACTTCTTTGATGCTCTTTGCTCTGGGTAATTCATTGATTACTCGTACCTTATCTTCATCCATGGAGGCTCCATTTTTTGAGACTATATGGCCGAGTATCTTGCCTTGTCTGACCATAAAAACACACTTCTCTTGGTTTAAACAGACTTGATATTCCCTACACTTTTTGAAGATGCATTCGAGCTCAGGGATATGTTGTGGTCGAAGTACTGAGTGAGCACACAGGTCATCCACATACACTACTAGGTTCTTTCTTAAAAACTCTTTGAACACATGGCACATCAACCTTTGGAAAGTTGCAGGTGCATTTGTTAGCCCAACTCGAAACGCAAAGATACCCCACTCAGCGGAAAATGCCGTCTTGTGTTGGTCCTCGGGGGTAATGGAAACTTGGTTATAGCTTGAGAATCCATCAAGGAAGTTGTACACTTCCTTGCCTGCGACTCTTTCCAACAGGTGTTCTGTAATGGGTAGAGGGTAAATATCCCTAATGGTGGCAGCATTGACCTTCTTTAAATTAATGCACACCCTCAGCTTACCGTTCTTCTTAGGAATGACTACATTGGGTGAAACCCATTCAGTGTGTTCTATTTAATAGATGAATCCAGCTTCTATGAGTCCGTCTATTTCTTCCTTGATTTTCAATGCATAATTGTCATTATATGTATAGGGATTTTGCTTAGTGGGTCTTGCCTCGGTGGTCATGGGTATCCTATGGGAACATATGGCAGGATCTATCCCTTTCAAATCTTTGTAACTCCAAGCAAACACATCCCTATACCTCTTTAATAGGGCAATCAAACTTTCTTCTTCCGCATCATTTAAATCATGTCCTATGTATATGCATCATTCCTCTCCTTCCTCGATTGCTGTTACCACTTTCTTTGTGGTTTCCTTATTGTCATAGGCTTCTCAAATTTTCTCTCTTTTGGGCATTCGGATCATGATTTTTTGGTCTTCCACCGCAAATTTCCTAAATTTTTATGGCACTTCCATCAAGGGTTCTTCCTCCTCAATTTTCACACTCTTTTTCTTCCTCACCTTTTGATCTCGTTGATTGGTACTTGAATTTTCCCTTTTCTTCTTAGGGGTGGTGACTTCTAGGGACATGGCTTCTACCCAGCCTAGGAATTCCTCTTCCAATGGACATTCAAGTATGTCAGAATCTGCTTCCCATTCCACGTTGTGGCCCACTTACTATGTTCCGAGATTTCTCCTTTAGGATTATCCTCTTTTGTTGTCTCTCTTACTAGGCTTACAGTGAAGATGGATATATCATAACCATCTTCGTCACAATGGGGGGTCCATTGTTCTTCGTTAATTGCAATATCCATGGTTTCTAAGATCTCTGCCCAACCATGGGGTTCGAATTCTTCGTATGGAAATACTATTGGGACTTATGTTGGATCCTCAATGGGTCTAGAAGTGTGTCCTACTCCTGACGTCGTTGCTGCAGCACGTTCCTCCTCCTTGGCTGTGATTTTACACATCCACAGGTGTGTATCCTCATGCAACCATGATGTTAAGGAATGTACCAATTCCTTCTCCTCTTTGTTTCTATGTACCGTGTTCCATTGCAAAGGTGGTACATCCCTATGTGAATAGTCTATGAGGTTCATGTTTGTGGTTACTCCTAGGTGTTGTAGGTACAAAGAGTTGGTTCCCCAATCTTGTACAACCTGCAATTGTTGCATAAAAGGTCTACCTAAGAGCATCTCATATGCTTGATTCTTTCCAAAATCACATATTGCAAAGGTGTGATCAAATTCTACTCCGCAAGTGGATAGGGTAATTCCTTCCAACAATCCTAAGGGTCATTCTATGTGTCTGTCTGCCATCTGTAGCTTCATCCTAGTAGGTCTAAGGGTTGGTTTTCCCCAACGTTTCCACAGTGAAGTGGTCACGATGACTATTGCACATGTATCTAGAATGGCCTTGGTAGTGTGACCTTGGTACATAATGGGAAAATAAGCGTTACCTTCCTCTCCTTCACTCGCATCGCCCAATTTATCTAGGGGTATCTCAGGCACCTTTCCTCATGCACTAGGTCTAGAGGAGGTTGTGGCTAATTCTGGGAACTGGTTTGCTACATGTTTCCATAGTTTAGGTTTGATCATCAACAACTCATCCAAGGTCAAATGGCATTGCAATTTGGTGTTCCTAATAGCTTTGATATTTCTAAGAAGAATTGAGTTCTCTTTTTCTCGAATAGTGGGGGCTTTCACTTGAACTGAACAATCTTCCCAAGGGCGTGTAAAGTGAGGTAACTCTTGAAAAGATTCAAAACTAGTGAGCTCACTTGGCCAATCATCCACTTGATCTCCATAGATAGATGGGATGTCTGTAGGGAACTGTTCTCCTAAGTCATCAATCTCGAGTATGGGTGGTCGCGATTCTTGTTCCTGTCTCCATCTTTCTTCTTGAATCTCTTTCAAGATGGCGTGTGAATCCATATAACCTGTTTGATGATTTTCTAAATCTGGCCTAACCTGTTCAAATAGAGTGGTCTTCAAGGGTTCCGTTGGGCTAGTTTGTGTGCTAGAGCTGACTTTCACAGGGTTAGATACAACTTGCCCTAGTTTCTCTAGGAGTCCTTGAAAATGTGGTTCAAGCCTGGCCATAATTTCCCAATTGAGGTATTGTGAGGTTTCAAACATTGCCTGGCTAATTCCACCATTTTCATGCACAGTTTGGTTCTCTCAATTTCTAAGTTAGCTCAGGGGTAATTCTTGCTAGATTCTCCTACTTGGGGTCCTTCTTGTATTCTTGCTTGATAGGCTTTGAACATCATATCAAGGTTTTATGGGGTGGGGTCTGCTAGTACTGATCCTAGTTTAGACGTGATTATTTGTGGTTCAGCCTCTTGTGATGTCATTTCTAAAATTTTAGCTCTGGTTTAAGTAGGCTTTCCTCTAACTCACTGATCTTTTTACCCCATTTCCTCTTGTGTCACTCTTGTGACTCTTTCCAAGTTCTAGTTTTCTTTCTTGATTATTCTCCTACTTCACTGGCTTCAGCTATTTTTCTTGGGTTTTTTGGTTGTGTTTGCCTCTCTGCTTGGGCTCTAGTAACTGTCTGGATGGGTATGTATTGAGGTATAGAACCTTCTGAGTGCTGCACTATGCCTATCACGTTGATGGGCGTCACTTTTGTAGAAGTTTTCACAGGGTTCTTGGGGCAATCTCTTATGAAGTGATCCTTTCCACATTCAAGGAAAAAGCCTTGAATATTGTAATATTGTGAGTGCACTGCAGTTGCTGCATGTGGACAATCTTGTATGAAATGGTCTCCTTGGTATTTAAAACATGGTCCTTTGGGTGCATCTGGTCTTAGTTGTCTAGCCTGCGGTCTTGGGTTAGGGTTTGTGTACATGACCTGAGCATAATCTGGTTCCCAGTTTTGCTCATACACAGGGTTCTCATAGTACGGGTCTGCATTTTCTGGTGACTCTGTGTAATATGCTGGCAGGCTATCCACATGAATGGAGTCAAAATTATTTGCATTAGGGTCATTATCTGTGATTAAAGGGGTTGCGGGTACTAATGCCATGTTAGATTTCTCATCTGGCATAGCATACTTTATTGAAACTACATTAATAGGGGGTGGAGGTTGTTGTCCTAGGACAGGTTGCAGTCTTGGTTGTGCTTGATATGGCACTCGATACTAAGGGGGGGCTCGATAATATTGTTCTGGTTGGTACTGCCCTTGGTATCTACCTGGCTGATATTGTTGAGGGTAGTTCTACCTAACCACTTGTTTGTTATATGGGCAATCCTGAGTAGTGTGGTTTGTGTACCTTCGCTCTATAGTACAATACACTCCATTGGAGTTCCCTATGGGTTGCAATGCATGTGGACTCATGTTTGCCATATGGTCACCTCCACAAGTATAACACCTTCAAGGGGGGGCTAATTTGATGCCCGGTTTACTAGACACTCCCAATCATTTGGCCACTTGTTCCACTAAGTCCTCTATCGAATTGGAATGCCTGGATGAATTTTCTGTGGTGCTATCTGAGTCTCTACGAACCTTAGGAAGTTCTAGCTCATCTCCTAAGTTATGTTCTATGTCTACATAGATCTGTAAACATTGATCCAAGGTTCTTTGCTCCTTCAAGAAGGCATATGATCTCAGCTTAGCACTCAGAAGGCCGTCTATGAACAAAGCTATTAGTTTGCTTGAGTGGGTACTTCCAATGGGGGACATCTTTCTATGTACCGTCTAAATCTTCAACCGGCCATCCTTATTGTCTCTTGAGGGGTTTGTTTGAATGTGTGTATCAAAGAACACGTGTTGTGTCTGATTCCACTCTTGGAAAAGTCCGTAATGAAGGATTCCATCATGTGGTGGATGTCTCTAAATTGATGTTGGTGCAATGGTTGGAACCAATCCAACACATCACCCTTTAGAGTGAGTCCAAAGGCATGAAATTGTGTAAACATGTCTTCAACTTGTTCAGCTTGTAGCACCTGCTTGAATTCTGCCACGTGCTCATAAGGATCTCCTGATCTGTCAAAGCAATTCTTCATAGCCTTCACTAATTGAGAAGGCCTCAAGGTTCTAGGGTGGTCTCTTGGCCTAGGTAGGGGAAAAACTGTCCCCACCCCTATGCGCCCTATGATCCCTCAGAGGTTCTCTTCCACTTTTGGTAGGGGCCTTCTCCCTTCGTGCATGATGGATGAAACTACTCTCTTCACCTTCCTTGTTCTTTTCTCTATGTCCTTGGGTTGTGCCAACATCCAAAATATCCTTAGGTGCTTGTGATTTCCACTAGAGGAAAAACTAATTCTCCTCCCCATGTATGCGCATGTCTTCCATGTTTTGTGACCTTATACATTCGGTCTGAGGTGTCATCTAGGTATACTGACTTTCCTGGAATCTCTGGGTCTTTTAGTTCATAAATCGTGTTTGATCATGCCGCAGTAGGATGCTCTGGCCTATATCTTCAAAAGGCTTCATCAATCTCCTTATTCCAGAACAATTCTATACTCCTATTGTCTTGGGGCATCCACTTAGGATTTATCACCCTTGTCAGTATGGATTTTCCTCTCGGTGTTCTGGATTCTTCAATTTGTTTACCATGCCCTTCCACCTCTATGTCTTCATTCTCTACCATCTCTCCTAGTTCATTGGTTGAGTTCGCCCTAATTGCGACGATATACATGGTCCCTTCTTTATCTATGTAAACTGCATCTTCAAACTTAATGGCTGGATCTTCCAATCCCATAGGTTGATCGGGATTATGTAATTGAATTAATATCCTATGAAGGCCATCCTCATATACCCAGGCACCCAATCTATTCGTACAAATGTACTCCAATTGAGTCTTGTAGGGTCCCTCCGTCTTCTCTAGGTGGGCTACATTAAATGATACCCCTGGTCATCGGACACTCTGTTTATCGCTTTTTCCTAAGTATTTTCTAGACCTTAGGTTCATTAATCCGAATCTCACCTTGTCGCACTCACCCCTATAATTTGGTCAATTACTTAGTTCTTTTTTAATTTCCTTTAGAGCTTCTTGTCTTATTCACATTTGTCGCAAGGAATTGTTTTGATATGTTTTGATTTTAATTCATTTGAGCATTGTGTATTCAATTCACAAAAATTCCTTTAGGCTTAGTCCCTTCACCCACTTACGTCTTCGCGCTTCAGCGACCTACCACTCAATGAACTAGGGCGATACCTGGCTATACTAGGAGTCCTAAGACACTCCGTTGATCACAAAATAACTATACTCAAAGAAATCATCAACAATTCAAGAAATAGAAATTCCACTTACAAAGTTCTCTTGGACTTAAAAAGTGGCTATTTTGACTTTGCCCGAGAACTAGAGGCACTTGCCCACTTCTTCCTTTTCTCTATGCCACACACGAGAGTTCACAATTAATGTCCAAAAATTGACCCAAAAATTTTTGACACCCACGATGGTCAAAAGTCACGACGGTCAAGCCCTATGATGGTCAGTCACAGTCGCGACAGTCAAGTCACGATGATCACTCAAGATCGCAACGATCAAGTCACGACGGTCAACCCACAATGATGAGTGAGGATCGTGATGGTCAATTCACGACGATCAAGCAACGACGATCAGGGGTCACAACAATCAGGCACAATTGCGAGGATCAATCCATGACAGCGATTCAGGATCGCGATTGTCAAGCACCATCGCGATGGTGAGATGCGATGGCGTGAGCCAATTGCCACGACGGTCAGTGATCATCACCATGGTGAGACACAGTCGCGATGATGTGTCATCATCAAGATGGTCAAAAAATCATGCAATTTCACAAAATCAATCACCGATGTGTGCAAGCACTCACCTAGGATTCTCCTTCATGCAAAAAATTTGCACAAATTCTTTCCTTTCTTGACGGTCGCGATGGTCAGCTTCAATGGCAATTTTCTAAGAAAAAAATGGAGTTTTTACGTGTGTTTCTAGCAAATCCGTGGTGTCCAGAGGCTACCAAGCAAGATTAGTGCACCAGAAAACACAAAGAAACATCTAGAAAATCTCTCTCTCACTCTCGCACACACACAAATGAGGGAAAGAGAAGAGAAAGGGGGACTATGACTGAGTTTTTGTGATTTTTTGGAGTTTGAGATAATGATAGGGAACGATACTAGAAGAATAGAGGAGTAAAAGTGTGTAAAAACTAACTACAAACAACAAAACAACAAAGAAATTTTACCTTCCAACGATTTTCTCCAATACACTTACCATCACACGCTCAACCTAGAGCTCGTCCTCGGTAACAACGCCAAATTTGGTGTCACTCTAGCACAATGGAAAGTACCAACATGAGGAGCTTCACCTCGTAATTATCAATCTACAGAGAGTTTAGGCCGATATGAAGATCAAGAGCAAAAGATGTGCATGAAGAAGATGGTGAGAAATGCAAGAGCATACACACACATGCATACACACACACACTAGGAAAGTCGCGATGGAGATCAATGGAAGGCAAGAAAAGAACTCATCATCATCTAGTTATAATAGGTCTTCTAGCTCTAGCTCATAGGTTCAATCATAAACCAACAACAACCTCAAAATGAGCTCTCTAGCTCTATTTATAGTTTTTGCCTAGTTTTGACCGGTTTCACATCTAGTGATCGGCATAGTTAAAAAATAGGTTCTACCCCTAATTTGAACTATCTAACGGCTTCCAAAAATTACAAAAATTGTTGTGAGCTTTCTACTTAGACTCCTCAAGCTCAAGGACTCCTCGGCTTGCACAAAATGGAGTCGCATTTGTGATAATTGGGTGTATGTATATATATTACATTGTTTTAGTGATAAGAATCATTGTTGCCAAGATGCAATCATCTGAGTAGTTTTAAGTGCTTCCTCTTCTTCTATGACAAGAACCAATACTCTAACCTTTGCCTTGAACACTTACCCAAAGAGATCATCTGAATGTGAGGCCCTAATGTAGATGCCTTGTCCTTTGGTCAAGAAATGGTATGGTGATCTCTAGCTTCTGGGAAATTTGTGCAATAAGGAGAATTCTCTAGCATAGGATATTTGCTTTGATAATGTCCACATTCCCCATACCTAAAACAAATGATTGGCCTTCTGGGGCCATTTCCAAAATTATCCCGAGGACATGCGTTGTGTATATTACCTTGACTTGGTGCAAAAGCCATTAAATTTGGTGGTGGTTGGAATCCTCCTTGTTGTTAGTATGCTTGTGTAGGCATTCCTCTTGAGTGACACTCATGGGCTTCATGGCCAGATTTCCTTCATAACTGGAAACTCACACTTACAAGAGGACATTCACTTACCACATGGCCTTGTTTGCTACAAAGTGTGCATCATAGACCACCTTTGATTCCACTTCCATGAAGTTCTTGTAGCTCGTATCGAAGTTGTGCCAATTCTTCTACTTGGGCCTCCTATTCCTTTGTAGCTTTAATGCTTTAGTTTCACACCTTAGTTGAGCCACTGCACTTTCTTATTCTTTGTGGGGATTATTTCTTCTTAATTTCTCAATTTCTTTCCTCAATTGTGTTATTGCATCTTCAGGTTCCACAGGTTATGGTAGACTAGAAGAGCCATTCCCATATTGGTGTCTAATTTTCTCCAACCTTGTTATTGTGGTAGGAAGTCTTCAATTGTTGTTGTGGGGAGCACAAATTCCTTGATCTTGCATTATGTGGATATTGGAAGTGGTTTAGCAAGCCTCTTTTTTATAAACAAATCATGGGGAGGTTCTGGCAATTCAACCATAAGTGTTTTCCCTCTAGTAAGGAATTCGGAAAATATCTCCTGAGTACCTATTCGTAGGTTCTCTAATTCTTCAATGATGTTTTCTGCAGTGTTTATTATTGAAACTGTGATTTCAAGGCATTCTTCATTAAATCTCAAGTAGCAAAATGCTTATTTGTAATTGGCTAAACCATTTGTCTACTACACCCTCCAATGTTGTTTAGAAGAGGATTAAAAATGCATCTTCTTTAGTAGCTTTTAGTATGCTCTTCATAGATTAGATCTCAACCGTCCATTAATATTTTATGAAATGCAAGTTTGAAAAGTAAAAATAGGATTTTAAAATTAGCATTCGAACAAAGATCAAATGGTGAAGTTTCATCTACCAATAGAAAGCTCTCAATGTGTACTTTCCAATTATACCATTAAACTTTTTTTTACCATCTTTGACCAAATTTTGACCAAGTGCTCATATTAGGGTTGCTATAATTTTTGGCAATTTTGACATTTTGACATTGTTTTCCAACAATGATTATGTAGGATCTAGTCAAAGATAAGTTCAAAAATCAAGCACAATAATTTCAAGTTTGGAGGCACCTACATCAAATGAGAATTTCAACATGGAGGGGGAGACTTTGGATTAATTCGTTGTCTCCAAATTCGGTTTATAGTAGAGCTAAAGAAGCAAGTGCTTCTCAAAACTTAATGACATAGATGCAAGTGAAGAGGAGTATGATAAGGTGATCACTCCAAAGGTAAAGTTAAATGGGTTGAAGAAGCAACTTCTCAAAGGCAATAAAAGAAGATCTACAAGGACAAGCTATCCAATTCAAAGGTTGCATTATGATAGTTTTATGGCAAAGCATTTTGCATACATGATGCAATTCATCAACGACAAAGAGCCAGAGACATCTGAAGAAGCTTGCACATAAAAAGAATTGAAGCAAGCTATGAAAGAGGAGATCAAAGCTCTCAAAGATAATCACACATGGGATCTGGTGCAAAAGGAAGAAAGTTATGAAGATTGTTCCAAACAAATGGGTGTTTAAAGTAAAGAAGAATGTTGATTGTTCACTAGCTAGGCATAAAATTAGATTGGTTGCCAAAGGGTTTAAAGAAACCCAAGGCATAGATAATGATGAAATTTTTGGTCCAATCACAAAGATGGTAACCACTAGAACTTTGATAGCAATTAGTGCTTCAAGGAGGTGTCCATTATACCAACTCAATATCAAAAAAAAAAATCTCAATGGAGAACCACAAGAAGAGATGTACATGAGTCACTTGGTTGGATTTGAAGATGAAAACCATCCAGATTTTGTTTGTAGATTGAAGAAAGCACTTTATGGCCTAAATCAAGCACCAAGGGCATGGAATCAAAGATTGGTAGAGTATCTAACTAAGTGTGAATACATCCCAAGTAGTGCAAATCCTTCATTGTAGATGAAGAAGGAAGAAAATAGAGAGGTATATATCTGCATAAATGTTGATGATATCGGCATAACATGGAAAGATGTTGCAAGAAATTAAAGAGATCAAAAGAAAGCTTGGTAAGGAGTCTAAAATTTCATATCTTGAAGATCCCAAATATTTTTTAGGACTTGAAGTTGTCCATGGAAAATATGGCATCTACTTGATGCGAAGGAAGTACGTGTTGGATGTTCTTTTCAAATTTGGGATGAGTAAGTGCAAACCACTCACTCGGCCCCTGGACACAAAGATGAAGTTTTACTCCAATGATGGAGAAAAATTGGAAGTTGTAACGACATACATGAGCATCATAGGATCATTAATCTATACAAGTATTACAGACCAAGCATGCTTGTACCATAGCTTCTTGTGCAAATTGCATCTTGGAGCTCTTGAAGCAAGGTTGTCAGTATTTTCTTTTGTATTTTAGTTCAATTTTGTGGGCAATTCAACCCTTTGCCATATCTTGTGTTCATTGTTTCTCTCTCTTTCTTCATTTCCCTCATACTTTGTCTCTATATTGATTAGCTACTTAGCTCAACTAGCAAGGATGAACCATCCTATATCTAAGGAGATTGTAGTTACAATGTTGGTGCAAGGCAATCAACAATTGAAGTTTTTATGAAGAATTGAAGTCAAGGACAGAAGAAAAGATCAAGTTATGAAGCATTAAGGAAGTACATATTCAGAAGATGAAGATGTGTACACATATGTACATTATTTTGAAGTTAGCTCACTTATGCCTTTGATTAGTTATGAGCTTGTAAATATTTGCCTATATATATACAAAGAAAATGTCGGGGCAAGGATGAGAGATTATGTGAGAACAAGTTTGAATGAGATTAGATGTCATTAGACACTCTAGAAGTGATTAGAATCTCTCTCATCACTCAGATGTAAATTTTCTTAGAAATGGAAAATGTTGCGCCCGATCTTTCTGAGTATTCTCCTTCTGTGTTGAATCTTTTGTGAAATGCTTTTGTACAAGTCTAAATCTATAGTTGATTGACCTCTGTACAAAGTTTCAGCTTCTAATTGTGATCAGGCTGAGAGAATTGAGTGTAGGAACATTTACATGTGTAATTGGAAACAAGAGAAGTTGAAGGAGGCGCAAAATTTGATGCTAATGTTTTGGTCAGTTCTCCTTCCACAATGTAAAGTTTTGAGTAACCAAGCACTCAATATTTAAGTTGGAATGTAAGCTACCTGTGGCTAAAAGCATTTGCATAAACGAGTTCTAGATTGAGAGAATCAAGTGTTAGAAGTTATAGGTGTCTGAACCGACTTCTCAGAAGAACAGTTTTAGACATAGGTGACTTGTTAAGTTCATTTCTCAAGATCTACTGAACCTTTTGAAGTAATTTAACTTGGAGGAGGTGTGGAAGCTATAGGTGACACCTTGTGCAAAGTTTTATCAAAACCTTTACACATTTGATAAGTCAATGAGAGAGATATGTGCAGCAGACTTTCTGTAGAATCATCTTCTTCACAGTTTATCCAAAATCTTTATAGTTGATCCTTAATCCTCCAAATTGGTGAATGGTTTGAGTTACTCTTGACATAGAGGTGCTCTAACTTCAAGAGTAACTTGTTCTTTTCAAGATTAACACTCTCCATCAGTGGTATTAGAGCAAGAAGTATCAAAATTGAAGAAAGGAGGACCCCGACTGCTGCAGCTGTAAAGAAATCAATACTTGAAGGTTGAAAAGGTGAAAGCTTAAGAGCAAAGTTTGAGAAGGAGTCTATAAAACATCAAGGAAGACAAAAGGAGTTTCATTTGAAGTAAAGATACATCTATTACTCATAAATTTTGAAAATACACAGGTGAAGAAAGGATGGGAGATTCTCTTCAAATAGAGAAGTTGGATAGAGAGAACTATCTAGCATGGTCAATGAGGATGGAAGCTCATCTTATGAGCAAAGACTTGATAAGTTATATCACAGGTGAAGAAGAAAAGCCTCAGTTCAGAGATCCTAGTGTTCCAACTAGGGAAGAATTATCAGATTTGAAGACTTGGATGAAGAAAGATGCTCAAGCCAGGAGCATTATTTACATGGCAGTTAATGACTACTTGCTACCTCACATTAGAGGTCTTGAAAGTGCAAGTGATATATGGAATGCTTTGGAGGAGCATTTCCAAAACACCACAAAGTCTAGGAAGGCATCCTTGTGGGCAGAATTCACCACATTCAAGAAGAAGCCTTCTCAATCCAAGATAGATTATGTGACAAGAATGAAGGACATTGCAGATGCATTAGGAGCAGTTGATGAAGACATTGAGGAGGATAAATTGGTAAGGCAAATCCTTACAGGTTTGAGAGGTGATGACAAATGGAAGCCATTCATTTTATCTACTGAGTTACACGATCATTTCACTCCTGATTTAAATCAGTTGCTAGGACATATGCTAACCTTTGAGCAGGATGTCAAAGGTGAAAGTGATAAGAGTACAAGTCATGCAATGTATTCAAAGGATAAGAAGAAGAATATCAAAGGGAAGCAACAAGCAAATGAAGATGAAGGTACAACTAGTCAAGCTAACTTCCTAAGATGAAGAGGAGGTGGCAAAGGTAGAGGAAGAGGAAGGATTAATAAAGATGGAGTCAAAGCTTGCTGGATTTGTGGTAAGACAAATCACTTAGCTAATGATTGTTGGCATAATACTCAGAGTAATGGTGGATATAATCAGAACTTTAATTCAAGAGGAAGAGGTGGCAGAAATCAAAGAGGTAATTTCAGAGGTAGAGGTAGTAGAGGTTACTTTGGAAGAAATGCAGGTAGAGGATTCCAAAGTCAACAATACAACAATACCTACTACAATTATGCTTCAGATCAGAAGGAGGATTCAACATTGATAATGAATGCAACTTGTGAAAGGCAAAGTGAAGATCAAAGAGTCTTCTACATTGACTCAGGATGTAGCAATCATCTGAGTGGTAACATAGCCTTGATGACTGATTTGTAAAATAAGGTAACTAATCATGTAGTTCAAACAGGTGACAATAAAAAGCACAATGTGAAGTCAATTGGATCAGTGAAGGCCAAGGATGGTAGCACCCTCTTAAGTAAGGTCTTGTATGTTCCTACAATTCCTAAGAATCTGATAAGTGTAGGACAAATTGTTGAAAAAGGTTATGAAGTTAGGTTCACTAATGAAGGAGTGTTTGTGGAAGACCCTAGCAATGGGTATAAACAAATTGTTTCAGGGAAGAAAGAAGGAAGATTGTTTACATTGAAGATCCAAGGCAATGTTGGTCATGCCTTGTTCACTTATGGAGGATATAAGATCACTGAGTTAGATCTTTGGCACAAAAGGCTTGGACATTTCAATGAAAGAGGTATCAAAGATATGGTTAATAATGGTTCAATGCTTGGGTTGCCTAATGTTGCAAGTCAACATATGACATACAGATGTGAAGCATGTCAATTAGGTAAGGCTCATAAGCAATCTTATTCCAAGCATGGTTTTATGTATTCAGAGAAGCTTGAATTGGTACACACATATGTGTGGGGACCATCAAAGGATTTCAGTATCAATGGTTCAAGGTATTATGTGATTTATGTTGATGATGCTACCAGATGGATCAAAGATAAGTCAGAGGTATTCAATACATTCAAACATTATCATGTGTATGCAGAGAGAATTATAGGTCATAAGTTGAAGAGACTAAGGTCAGATGGAGGGGGAGAGTATTTCTCTAATGAGTTCAGTGATTACTTGTGGAATGAAGGTATAAAAAGGGAGATTACTTGCAGGTAGTCTCCTCAACAAAATGGTGTAGCAGAAAGGAGGAATAGAACTCTTGTTGAGTTTGCAAGATCCATGATGAAGGAGAAAAATTGCCCAAATTATTTGTGGGCTGAGGCTGTGAATACAGCTACTTATTTGGTCAATAGATTACCATGTAAAGCTTTGCAGGGTATGACACCATATGAGGCATGGTGGGGTAAGAGACCTACTCTAGATCATTGCAAAGTATTTGGATGTTTGGCATATGCATATGTGCCATCTCAATTAAGGCACAAATTGGAACCTAAAGCTGAAAAGTATGTGTTTATTGGATATGATGATAAACAGATGGGATATAGGTTGTGGAGTCCATCCACAAAACAATTCCTAGTGTCAAAGGATGTTACATTTGATGAGCAAGGTACTTGGTATGCAGGTACAATAAATATTTATGCAGGTGATGAAGAATTTGTGACTCAAAAGAAAGGTAAATCAAAGGTTCAGATATTTGATGAAGAAGTGAACAATGAAGTACAGGTTGAAGTTGAAGAAGTGCCAAGATTTGATCCAGAGTGTGATGAACCAGAAACTTCAAGAAGTGGAGAACTCAGAAGGTCATCAAGACACAAATGGAAACCTACAAGGTATAGCTATGACACTTCTTTTTTGGCTACCAAAGATTATGCTTATATGATAAAGGCAGATGAAGACCCTTCTACATATGAAGAGGCAAAAGGTAAGGAAAATTGGGAGAAAGCTATGCAGGAAGAGTATGATGCATTGATAGAAAATCAGACATGGGATTTGGTTCCTAAACCAAATAGCCAAAAGATCATTGGATGCAAGTGGGTCTAAAAAACAAAGAGGTTTGCAGATGGAAGTGTGTCTAGGTATGAAGCTAGACTTGTTGTGAAGGGTTTTGCTCAGACTTATGGTATAGATTATGATGAGACCTATAGTCCTGTGGCAACAACCATCACGACACTCATAGCTATTGCTGCATGTAAAGGTTGGAACTTATGTCAACTAGATGTGAAGAATGCTTTTCTAAATGGTTATATTTCAGATGATGTTTTCATGGAGCAACCACAAGGATTCAAAGATGGAAGGTATCCAGATCATGTGTGCAAGCTCAAGAGAGCTTTGTATGGCTTGAAGCAGGCTCCAAGGGCATGGAATTATAGACTTGTGAAGTTCTTGAAAGAACTTGGTTTTCAAGTATCTAAAGCAGATAGTAGCTTGCTTGTTAAAGCAAGTGAAGATGGGTTTATTTACATGTGCATATATGTTGATGATATAATTCTTACAGGTACATATGAGATAGGCATTCAAGGCTTAAAGAAGCAAATGGAGAAAGAGTTCAAGATCAGTGACTTGGGGGATTTGTCATATTTCTTGGGCATGGAGATCTCATACACTCAACATGGAGTGTATGTAACTCAAGGAAGGTATTTGAAAAACTTGTTGATCAAGTTTAAAATGGATGATTGCAGGGTAGCACCTACTCCAATGGAAGTGAATCACAAATTGAGCAGATATGGAGGAGAAGAGTTCAAGGACATGAAGCTATATCAAAGTTTGGTTGGTAGTCTGATCTATGCTACTTTAACTAGGCCTGACTTGTCATATTCAGTTGGAGGATTGTCTCAATTCATGCATTGTCCTAGGAAAGAACATTGGATTGCAGGACAAAGAGTGTTGAGGTACATTAAAGGTACACTCAAAGAAGGTTTGTATTATGGTTTTACATCAGATACAAACATCAAGATCTATAGTGATACAGATTGGGCAGGTAATCTTGATGATAGGAGATCAACCTATGGATACTTATGTTATGTGGGAGATAAGTTAATTTCTTGGTGTTCAAAGAAGCAACACATAGTTGCTTTGTCATCTACAGAAGCAGAGTATAAAGGTATGGTGGAAGCTGCAAAGGAAGTAATATGGCTCAAGACTCTCATGAAGAGTTTTGATATTACTCAGAGTATACCCACTATTCCTGGAGATAACATGAGTTCATTGTATTTAGCTACTAATCCTGTTTTTCATGCCAGGACTAAACATATTGAGATTCAGTATCACTTTCTAAGAGAGAAGGTGATGGATAAAGAGATTGAAGTCATACATACTTCAACAAAAGATCAGATAGCTGATATGCTAACCAAAAGCTTGGATGGACCAAAGCTATAGGGATTCAAAGACATGGCAGGCATAAAGAAGATAGAGAAAACCTCAATTGATGATTGAGGGGGATCTGTTGGTGTAGGGCAATCAACAATTGAAGTTTTTATGAAGAATTGAAGTCAAGGACTGAAGAAAAGATCAAGTTATGAAGCATTAAGGAAGTGCATATTCAAAAGATGAAGATGTGTACACATTTGTACATTATTTTGAAGTTAGCTCACTTATGCCTTTGATTAGTTATGAGCTTGTAAATATTTGCCTATATATATACAAAGAAAATGTCGGGGCAAGGATGAGAGATTATGTGAGAATAAGTTTGAATGAGATTAGATGTCATTAGATACTCTAGAAGTGAGTAGAATCTCTCTCATCACTCAGATGTAAATTTTCTTAGAAATGGAAAATGTTGCGCTTGATCTTTCTGAGTATTCTCCTTCTGTGTTGAATCTTTTGTGAAATGTTTTTGTACAAGTCTAAATCTATAGTTGATTGACCTCTCTACAAATTTTCAGCTTCTAATTGTGATCAGGCTGAGAGAATTGAGTGTAGGAACATTTACATGTGTAATTGGAAACAAGAGAAGTTGCAGGAGGTGCAAAATTTGATGCTAATGTTTTGGTCAGTTCTCCTTCCACAGTGTAAAGTTTTGAGTAAGCAAGCACTCAATCTTTAAGTTGGAAGGTAAGCTACATGTGGCTAAAAGCATTTGCATAAACGGTTTCTAGATTGAGAGAACCAAGTGTTAGAAGTTATAGGTATCTGAACCGACTTCTCAGAAGAACAGTTTTAGACATAGGTGACTTGTTAAGTTCATTTCTCAAGATCTACTGAATTTTTGAAGTAATTTAACTTGGAGGAGGTGCACAAACTATAGGCGACACCTTGTGCAAATTTTTATCAAAAACTTTACACATTTGATAAGTCAATGAGAGAGATATGTGCAGCAGACTTTCTGTAGAATCATCTTCTTCACAGTTTATCCAAAATCTTTATAATTGATCATTAATCCTCCAAATTGGTGAATGGTTTGAGTTACTCTTGATATAGAGGTGCTCTAACTTCAAGAGTAACTTGTTCTTTTGGAGATTAACACTCTCCATCATACAATACTTTTCAAAAGTCTTCCATCTTCCCATAGTATGATTGTTAATATTCTCCAAAACAAGACAAATTTAAATCTTGATAGGGTGATTGCAACATTCAAAAGGAGGAGAAGGGACTAACGTCAGAGAATGGAAACAACATGTCATATGTATCCAAAGAAAAGAAGTTCAAAGAGTGTAAACATTGTGGAAATTCAAACCAAAAGGAATCAAAGTGTTATTCAATTAATCCATGTAGAATATGTGGTGGAAAGACAAATAAGTTGACTATTGTTACAGGAAAGAAGCACAAGAAAAAGCTAATGAGAGACTATCACAAGATGAAGTTGGTGAAGTGGTTGAAGAAACCTCCTCCAAAGATTATGCATGCTAAGTCAAGTCATCTTGTGTGTGTGTGTGCGTGTGTGTGTGAGAGAGAGAGAGAGATAGGTGTAGATAAGATCATATGAGTGTAATTTGAGAGGCATGACCAACCTTGAGAGTAAGTATGTTTTGAGTTTATCGTATGTCTAGAACTTGCATACTTTTTATGTCAGTATAGGCATCCCATACATTTGTCTCTATCCTTCCAAGTAGTACTTGGTTGAGAAGAGTAGGGATGAGTGAGTTCTCTTTGTGATGTGTGTTGGGGGAGGACTCATCATGTTCAAGCTCTTCATGTGCGATGGTGGACACTTGCAAGACCCCACATAGCCTTGTCATATACCCCTTGTGTCTGGTTAGGAGGGTATTGTTGGAAATAGAAACCTTCCATATGAGGGTTGCATGTGCTTCATGAAAATTTAAGAAGAATTGCTAGATTTTGAAAAACCAACAGGTGGTCAAAAACTGGTCAAAGATGGTCAAAATATTCAAAAATGAAGGGAAATTTTTTATTGCATACTCTTCAAGATCTATCTAACCATATAACACTTGGGCATTGTTGGAAGTGTGGTAGGCCCAATAAATCAATCACACATTACCTCAAGTTCTTTCCAACACTTAACCTTAGAACAATACACCTAAACTTGATCAAGAGAGAGAAATGAGTACAGAGAGATAAGAAGATAATTATGAAAGTGAAGCATCTGAAAGCTAGCACACACACTAATAAATGCAAAATGTCAAAGTACAATGTTTGTATGATACAAAAAATTAAATGTAAGTTGAATCCAAGGGTTCTAGATACAAAGAACTATTGTGAAAAGTTTCTAAGAGGTGTTATGTGAGTGAATATATGCAAAAGTAAGAATAAAAATTGTTCCAAATAGTCAAAACAACAAACCCTAATATGAAATTAGGTCTTCTCTGATGTACAGCAACAGCAATAGTCCCTTCTGGTGATGAATTAATAGGCAAAATCCTGATAGAGTAGTAGCACAGGAAGAAACCCTAATGTAGGTACTACTACTACTACTACTACTACTACTACTACTACTACTACTACTACTACTACTACTACTACTACTACTACTACTACTACTACTACTACTACTACTACTACTACTACTACTACTACTACTACTACTACTACTACTACTACTACTACTACTACTACTACTACTACTACTACTACTACTACTACTACTACTACTACTACTACTACTACTACTACTACTACTACTACTACTACTACTACTACTACTACTACTACTACTACTACTACCACATGCACACAATGAAGTGTGAAGAAGAGCAAAGGTTGGCTGTCCAAAACTCCTCCAAATCTGCAAATGGTCCTCCTTGAGCCCTCTTAGCTCTTCACCCTAGAGCTAAAGCTAAACTAGCTTATGAATTGATGATCTATAGAGTCAATCATGCCCTCCTTATCTAGCTTATAGCTTCCTCCAAAAGCTCACAAAAAAATTGGTAGAAAAGCTACTTTTTCGGGTTATTTTTTTGCAAAATCTTTTTAATGGCTTGGCGTGGGCCGATCTAGATTTTTTGGTAGCTTTCATAGGAGATTAAACCTTAGGCATTGGATGTATTGCTTTTTGGTGCTTAAATCATGATCATTGATTAAAATATGATGAAAAGCATGTTTGAAAAGCAAAATCAGGGTTTGTAATTTGGATGTCAAATTGAGGTCAAATTATAAAGTGTTATATATCATTAGAAAGCTCTCAATGAGTACTTTCCAAAAAAAAAATTTACCATTTTTACCAAATTTTGACTAAGTCCCAAAATTAGGATTGCTGGAATTTTTGGCAAATAGGAACATTTTAACATTGTTTCCCAACAGGCATTTGGAAACAAAATGAGGATCAAAAGTCAAACCCTAATTTATTGGTCAAAGATAAAATCTTATTATAAAATCAGCTTTAAAATTGACACTTGGCAACAATCTAAAGCATAAGATCCAACAACCGCGATTCAATCTTTTAGAAGCTACTCGAAAAAATAAAAGCATGGGGAAAACTATTTCCACTTTTTGCGGAAGGTTTTATACATGAGCAGCTTTTGAGTTTTTTTAATGAGCTTTTACGTAAGCTTTTTTAGTACAAGGTCTAGCCTATATAAAGATCACATTGGAGCCTCATACGCACAGTTGTATCATAGCTTCTCGAGCTATTGTCATCTTGGAGCTCTTGAAGCAAGGTTGCAAGTATTTTCTTTTGTATTTTAGTTCAATTTTGTGGGCAATTCAGCCCTTCGCCATACCTTATGTACATTGTTTCCTCTCTTTTGTCTCTTTCTTTCTCTTACTATCTTTATAGTAATTGTAGGGCCTCAAAATCCAACATGTTATCCAGCTATGGCAGAATCTGTTGCCATTGGCCAAGATTCCACTAGCATCTTATGGTATAATATCTTATTTTGATCATGATAAATGTTAGATATTTCCAGTATTTCAGAAACATGAAGAAAATAAATGGTGAACTTTGTAATTATTATATGAGACTATGCTTATTGAATTTAGCAAGAAAAAAATCTGAGCTTAATAGTTGGAAGTATGATTTCAACATGGTATTTGATGTTAAGGACGGAATTGCTTACTGTAAATTGAATGAGGAGATAATAATTATTTAAGATTCTATTAACATTCAATTTGTTTGTGTGTTGTTTCCTTCAGTATCTCTGAGGATAAGTAAAAATATGTTTTGGAAGGTTTATCCATGGATGATTCATATAAACTACCTAATAATATTGGGAGCTTTGAACAAGTCTTTTCTGAACAATCTTGTATGTTTTGTGTTTATTTTGATGATATGCCTGTTCGGTAATGATGTCTTGGTAAGAGATAAGCTAGAATGATTTTATTTCAATCTTAATTTAAGTGTTCCGACTGCTATCTACACTTTCAATACTTATTAAAATCGTGATGGTATGTCCTAAAGAAAACTAGTGATGAATATCTCAATAAATATATTATTGACCTAAGGATATTATTCAACATAATCTAGGGGTCAAAAATTTTCTGAAAGATCCAAAATTTTGGACCACATTAATAGTAGTTGATCTTTTGATTTCTGAAATAAATAAATCTTGGGATTCCTGAAGCAAAATACTCTGACAATGAAATCATTTCTACAATAAAGTCGTGTCTGTAGGTTGTTCTTGCTGGAAACTAGAAAATATAAATTTAGAAGTAATCAGTTATTCAGGCTGCTATGATGGAGAACATTGGCATGGTAATCCAGCTATATGTACTGCTAGTTTGTCAAGTCTGTCATGTGTTCACTTGTATAATATATTCTGGACCTGCTATTCATAGTAATAATGATGATCATTCTGTCTCCAGATACAAATCATTTACTTTTGATATTAATATTAACTTGCGTTGAAATACATGGCTGTTGGAACTTCTGCATAAGGTTCATATGTCTGATAATATGCACATTGGTAACTTTGTGCTTATGAACGATTTGTCAGGCTTTATGGTTAAATAAAAGGTTTTGGAAGACACTACAAATATCTTTGCCCTTTAACTAACAACTTAACAACACTAAAGTGCATTGTGATGCACTGCCATCATTTAGTTGGAAAATGATTAAAATCTTGGCACAGGTGGTTTCATAACTTTGGTTTTCTGCATAACTGGCTCTATGGGTTTTTATGCTTGTCTTAAGAAAGGAATCTTAGGTTACTCTGACTGATTTTGATTAATTTCTGGTCCTGCAATTTGACTAATGATAAACTGATGAGATTTCTGCATTGAATGATTCTTGAATCTGGTTGGACCAAAAGTTGTTCATTTATGATCTGGTTGGTATGCACAGTTGCTAAGTATGTATGATATGCTGCTGAAACTAAGTGCTTTTTCTTGCTGTACATAAGGATTTTTGATGTAGGCCTTATTTGTAACTTAGGAGGAAATTATTCACCATGGGCATGAGCAGAAATTTCTGCATACACTCAAAAAACAACTGCTTTTGCATGATTCTTGAATCTGGTAGGATGCTAAATAAGTATACATTGATGATCTTTTGGCATGCTATCTGCTTGTAATCTATTTATGATATAAGGTATGATGGATAGGGTCACTCGCTGAGTGATTTGATCACCTTGGTTACATAAGGTGAAGCTTGACAGTACTTGAAATAAGCAGCAGTTCATAGGATGTTCCCCACACCATGATGATGACATCCATGCATAGAAGCAGGAGAACCTTGAACTGATCATGTATCTGGCTGAATGTCTGAACAGCAAAGCACTACACGCTGATCTCAAGAGGAAGTAGAAAAAAGAATTTTGCAATTCTATCATTCAAGCTGATTGATGCTGTAGACAGACAGAACAAATTGACCATGTACTCGTGTTGATTGAGTTAATGAGCAAACAGCAAGAACCCCATTTTGAAAGACATTGGCATCCACTGATCCATCCAAATGTCGTTACAGGCAGTTACAATAATATTTTTGACAGAATACCAATATGCAAGTGCAAATTCTTTATTAATCGGATCTAGCCTTTCCATCTTTCCCATTCTGAAAGAAGCTCAAAGCCAAAAAAACTTCCTCTTCTAAAATAGGCCTTTCAAGAGAATCTTTCATTCGCTTTTCAAGTTTACGTGGAATGAAATCAAGCACGTGTTTTAAGACAGAGGTCCAATACTTATAACATGAAGGGGAGAAAAGTGACTCAAAGTGCCTTATGCATGCAGCCCCAATAGACTTTCCATCCTCCAAACAATGACTAAATTCCAATATCGATTTTTACAAAGAATTTGGCACAAGATTTAGTGTCTCCTCTTTCGCCAACCTTGTTACTCCACCAAAATATTTGCCACATCCTTTGATAATACCTTGCACGGCAGTGACTAGATATTCCCATTTAAGGGAAGCGGAAATGGACATGTTATTGACTGCATTTGTTAATGACTCCATTCACTTTTTAAAAAAGACGATTTTTACCAGCATATCAATATGCAATGGAATTCTACTAAGGAAGTTGGCACAGAGCTTTTCTAATCAATATCATACAAAGCCATCACTAGAGGTTTATGATCAGATAGGAAGGTTGTGGCATCTATGAAAGCCTTGGAAGATGCATGCAGCATAGTATGAGAATAATAGCATCGATCCAGCCTAGTATGAGAATGGTAGGATTGATCCAGGCTACTCATTGGCTGCATGTGAGAATCGAAGTGAAATGTGTATTTAAGAGTGTGCCAACCAATTTTCATATATCTTGTATCCTAATTGCCTGGGATTTCATTCTAGCATGAAGTTTCCTAGGAAGAAATAAGCGAAGAGGCAGTTGTACAATCCTTCTGGTCTTCAAACATGTTAACATCCCGCGTCCCCCATATGAAGAATTTTTGCATGAAGAAGTTATGCCTTGCATTGAGTAAAACGGTTCCAACTTTGCGCTCTTTTCAATTAAGTATTGGGTGCACATGCATAAACAACTATAAAACTTCTCTTCCTTAGATACAATGAGAAATTGTCCATAAACATCATTATCTACATACTACAACTTTATCAAAGAGGTTCTTTTTTATCCTAAACAAACAAACAGAGTATGTACATTTTTGCCCACTTTATACAATTATGTAATCTTTAGTGGAGGGAATGGTGTCCTCACAACCATGTTTCTTATGATCTTGGATAGCCACGGCCCACAAGGTTGAATTTATATTTGGACACCCATCTCCACATTCTTGTCCATTTCCCTTTTGACATAACCCTTAAATATTCCATGTTGCTTCTTGCATGTGGAGCTATGCAATAGGTCTTCCATCTTTAACAAGGCAGAAGCAATACCTTGAAGCATTATGTCAATATTTCCCAAGCTATCATTCAAACACAAGTGCGATTGAGAGAATCGAATCGGAGCGAAGTTTGCATCATCCCCATGGAATGTTGAGTATCTTGACTGAAATCTACTTCTCTTACTCTTGTCAATGCCTTTTTATATGTAATTACTGTTG
The DNA here is from genome assembly GCA_020310875.1 of Ceratopteris richardii. Classification (NCBI taxonomy): domain Eukaryota; kingdom Viridiplantae; phylum Streptophyta; class Polypodiopsida; order Polypodiales; family Pteridaceae; genus Ceratopteris; species Ceratopteris richardii. The sequence continues at coordinate 85,248,144 of CM035428.1, read as the reverse complement.
GTTTTTAGGCCCACAATTAATATAGAGACAAAAAGAAAGCAAAGACAAGATGGAGAATATATAGCACATGAGAGATATGTAATGAGCAAAGCTCCAATTATAGTTCTTACACTCCATAGTTGAAGTTACAACATAGCATAGAAGATATACAAGATGAATACAAGTTGTCCAATAACTTTAATAACCTCCAAAGGCTGAAGATGACCTCTTACAAATATAAATACGTTGGAAGCTACTCCACACCTTGTAGATGATGAAGAAAACACAACTCCACCTCTCCAAGTTGAAAGGACTACCTCCTCCAAGCTAAGCTCTTTAAGCGCTCCACAAGTGATAATACTAATGCCCAATGTGTGTTGTTTATATAAGCTATGTTTGCCTTGGTAAGCAAGGTAAAAATAAAGTGAAAGTTGTTTTTCACTAATAAAGCAAAAGCTTCTTTCACTAAAAAATAAACAGTTGCTTTTCATTAATAAAACAAAAGCCTCTTTTCACTTAAAAATTGCTTTTCACATTGAAGCTGAAAATTAGGATTTGAGTATTCACCTTAAAGAGTTATATATGGTTGGATAACTCTTATTGAGCTCTATCACATTAAGCAATAAAAAATTTGTCTTATTTTTACCGTTTTTGAGAAATGGGACCATTTCTTACCATTTCCAAGAGCAAATTTTATAAACCTGCAAGTAGAGAGCAAATTTTACTAACCTGCAAGTAGGGTCCCTAGTGGAAGGTTGCCTTATTTGACATATTTTCTAACAATTACTATAAAAACCATCATTATTCACGGTTTTTTTGGATGACTCTTCCTGTTCGAAATCTCTTTTACACATTTCCTAATTGTTTAAGATAATCTTGCCTACAAGGTCTTCTTTAGTTGGAACCAGTGGTGCTTTGCCTAGAGCATGCATAGTATGCACCACATGAGCATGAGGCATTGTTATTTCTGTTCTCATTAGTATTCTTCCTAGGAGCAATAGCCTTTCTAATTTCCTAGTTAGATCTACAATATGTGTATAGACATATGAATGAATAAACTCCAACCTGAATGGTTCTAGATACAAAATTTGAGAGAAGAATGTTGCAAAACAATGTCAAAATGCCAAAATTCCAACAAACCCTAATTTGTTACTTCAATCAAATTTTGGTCAAAGATGGTCAATATGTTTTTTTGCATATTCTTAAAGTACTCATCAAGAGCTTTATATTGATATATGATATGCACCGATCTATGACCTACAAGCCCTTCAAAAGTAAAACCATAATTTCTAATAATTAAGTTTAGTTTCATTAATTTAAAACCAATGGTTGGGATTGAATCACCAAAAAGCGCAAGATCTAAAGGCTAATATTCAATCGCCCATAGAGCTATGCAAAAAAGTAAATTTGACTCAAAAAAGCATATACATGGCCTTGGCGCAATTTTCGTCAAAATATTAACTTTTTCCATAAGTTTTATGCATGCAAGATCTAGCCCATATAAAGAGGATGATATTGCATACTTTTTAAATCCACTCAAGGAGCTCTACATGCGCTAGAGCTAGGGTTTCAGCTTGGAGGCTATTTCGAGGATTTGGAGCATACTTGAAGTTAATTTTGGTGGCTTTCCTTCATCTTCTTCACACGTACTTGTGTGCTTTGTTGATTTTTGTGAGTATTAGTTTCTCTATTCAGGTTTTTTCTATTGTTGCTTCTGTACCAAGATTCTACCTACTTCTTCAACAACTGAAGGACACATAGCTGCTGCTCATCATCAAAGAAGACCCAATTTCAGTTAAGGTTTGTTGTATGACTATTTATAGCAGTCCATAAATTTCAGATTTGGACATAACCTCTTAGGCACTTTTCTCCAAATTGTGTACCTAAAAGCCTTCTCTTTCAACCGATATTCAGATTTGTGACATTATTTTCATTGTATATTCATTTAATGAATAGTTAGCATTAAGCTGCTTTTCTTTGAATATTGATTTTTGTCTATTCTCTTGCCATTCATCTCATTTTATTTGATCAAGGTGTCTATGTGCTAAAGTTGTAATCGTAGGAAGGATCCTAGACTTAACATGTGATTATTATTTGGGCCTACCTCACTTCCAACAAAAAGTGCATAAAGTTAAAGAAATGAGTGTGCATGTTGAGACATTGATGGATAATCGGCTGATTAAGGAAGAATCGGTCTATGTGTTATATACCTTCATAAGTTCAAAGTTATCCAAACTTACGAACCCAAGATAGAGAACACAAATACTTACACATAAGACAACAAACAAAAGCAAGAGACTACACAAAAAATAAGATCAATTTAAGACCTGAAAAATACAAACAAGAAAGAAAACCAATACAAAATGAACCACACTAAAAAATAATAAACTATATATATATATATATATATATATATATATATATATATATATATATATATATATATATATATATATAATTTTAAAAAATAATTAATTAATTAAAATAATAATAATAATAAAATTATAAAAGAAAATAAATAATAATAATAATTACACAAATAAATAAATAAATAAATACATATATATATATATATATATATATATATATATATATATATATATATATATATATATATATATATATATATATATTAAAAATTTAAAAACTAATTAATTAACTAAAATAATAATAATAATAAAATTATAAAAGAAAATAAATAATAATAGTAATTACATGTGTGTGTGTGTGTGTGTGTGTGTGTGTGTGTGTGTGTATATATATATATATATATATATATATATATATATATATATATATATATATATATATGCAAATTAAACAAAAACAAAAAACAAAACAAAAAGTGCATCGTCAACTTCTCTGTCTGTCCAAAACAACAAGTATCAAAATTAAGCTTTATCATGCATAGCTTGGATAAATAGTTATGACATCCCTACTTACGTCATCAGTGCCCTAAAGTAGGTGCAGACTTTAATAAAGAATCTTTCTGAATAAAGATCTCCAACATAGTCAATGAACTGAGTTTCTATCACTTCCGGAAGTGAAGGGCAAACTCAGCCATGATAAAGCCTTGCACAAAGAACAAAATAAAAATAAAAGTAAAAAACAAATAACAAAAAAGACGAAATAACGATAGATAAATAAATAATATTACAATCAAATAAAGAAATTAAGGAGGAAAAATTTAATAATAATAATACTGATAATAATAAGAATTTAAAAAATCCAAATGTATATAAAGATATCAAAATAAATAAGAAGAAAAGAATTAAAAAAGGAATTATTGAAATTAAAAATAAATGAATATACATATGTAATATTAAATATTAAAAATAATTTATTTTTATTTAATAAAAGTAAAAAAAATAAATAAATAAAGAAAAGAACAAAGGACTAAAATATGTCTATGTTGTGTATATGTGTGAAAACCAACATGGTATTGTTGTACTAACTCCTAATATAGACAGCTCCAAATACATCTCTACTTGAAGTAGATGGCTAGAAATAACTTGGTACAGCAAGAAGATGGTGTGAAAGAGAAGATCAGCAGTTTATGACTAACAAAAACACACTTGGAGTGTGTGTAGAAGTAGGAGTGAAGATATAAAAGCACATCAGCACTTACAGCAATATTTCTGCCTTGTATAAGCATACAGCAGCCACACGTAAAAAACAGCTTTACCTTGCGAAAAGCAATAATAGCGTGTAAGATTCTTTTGCCTTGCGTTCATTTAGGCATGCGTGTGTTTCTTCAATAGCTTTATTTGCCTAGAATAGGCGCATGTATTCTGATCCCTTGATTTAATTGCTTTCCCACTTTAAATAGGATTTGGACATGTGGCAGAAGTGAAAAACACATAAAAACAGAAATTAGGGTTTTAATTATGAGGGGGCTTAAAATGCTCAGATGGTTAAAGCATTATATAAAGTTGGAGAGCTCTCTTTGAGTACTTTAAGAATATGCAATAAAAATTTTGACCAACTTCAATCATTTTGCCATTTTTAGGAAAGGGTTAGCTGAAATTAGGGTTTGCTAGAATTAGGGTTTGGAACCAACAATGATATTGTTTCTAACAATCTCCCTTCAATGCCATATTGGGATAAGATTAGTTTGCATAACTTGTGATGTCTTTCTCCTGATAATGCCTCTGTAAAAATATTTGCCACATTCTCACTTGTAGGAGTATAAGTTCGTTCAATGTGCTTCTTTGCTAGTTGTTCGCATATATAATGATAATGAGCCTCAATATGCTCTATCCTTACATGATAAACAGGGTTCTAACTTCCTTGCAATAGCTATAGCACTTCGACTATCTGAAAATATTTGCATATGTAAGTGTCCATGAACGTCAAGATAACTTAAATTATATTGCTGATTAAGATAACTTAAATTATATTGCTTATTAAGATAACTTAAATTATATTACTTGTGTAATTGAAAATGTTGCTTGTTGATTTTCAAGGCCCACAATTAATATAGAGACAAACATGATATCGTAAGAACAGAGCTCACTGCACCACCGATGCTAGTAGAGGCACTTTTCCGGACAGTATGCTTACCACAAAGGATTCAGGTGGGGGACACCTTCTCATGGTATGCACAGACACGAGATTGGCTGGCCCACCATGGACTTGACATAGACAGACTACCATAGTACGGTTCTTGGTTATGGATGAAAAAATGTCAACATGTTGGGTACCCTTTGTTCAGATCGAGATGGCAGTATATGCCTCCCCCGCCCCCACCTACTCGTTCTCCCATGAAGAGAGGAATAGGATCATCCGTCAAGAGATATGGCATATGTACATACATACAGAGGACATGGGTCAGCCCAAGAGATCCATTGCCACCGAAAATGCTCTACTACCGTGAGCATTTCCTACAGATCTCATATCAAGGCTTCATTGAGACTCCACGTTACATGCAGAGATACCTACCACACCACCTCCGTGTCGTCATTGGCAGCTTCGAGTTTCATCACATCAGCTCGAGATCGAGAGGTCGGGCCAAAGAAGTTCCCCGAAAGGAGAGGTGGTGCCCAGTATGCCATACAAAGATAGAGAGTGAGGAGCACTTGATAACGAGATGCCCAGCATACTTAGACCTACGAGCACAGTTCCACATTGAGAAGTCACTCCAAGTGGGCATGCCCACAGGAGGCGAGCGAACAATGGGTCGCTTCATCACGGAAACATATGAGAGACGAGAGCAGATGCTACAACGCACACATCAGACACAGACGAGCACCTGGCAGACGATTACTGAGTTCTTTCAGCGACTTGAGCCACATCAAACAAACCACCTTCCAAAGGCATAGGGCTCATGCTTTAGCGGGCAGCGACACAGAGAGCGTTACGCAGGCCACGTATGGTTGGGCATCAACTACCACGACTGTATCAGGAGGACATCTCCCGCATCATGATAGCCCACGACCACATGATGGAGCAGAGGCGCACCACCACCACTTGGATCGCGCTCTTGTAGGAGGTACTGAGTCCACCGCCGATGCACTACATACTCCACCCTCCTCCACCCTCCTCCACCCATCTGTACCAATTACGGTATACATATTCACTCCCACAATGGTCCCCATGTATTAGGTGGCCATTATCTGCGGAGTCGATGCCACACTCCCCCACGCACCACTACCTTATCTCCACTACTACACCATTGCTAGGTACACAATCATCTTGTTGTTTTCAGCCTACATAGTTCTTATTTGTAGTGGGTATTTTTCTTTTCATTTGCTACACAAAGATGACCACAGTTGTACATGGTTTTGTCTCATAGGCCAAGTTTGGCCTTTTGGTAGACATTAATATGACTCTCTCTCTCTCTCTCTCTCTCTCTCTCTCTCTCTCTCTCTCTCTCTCTCTCTCTCTCTCTCTCTCTCTCTCTCTCTCTCTCTCTCTCTCTCTCTCTCTCTCTCTCTCTCTCTCTCTCTCTCTAGCAGATTGTCGTGAGCTACGGAAGCACCTACGGATTTTAGAGCATAGAGGGGATATTACACACACACAGGCACAGCGTCGCATGCAAAGCCTTACTCGCCGCAAACGGCGAGAATGGGAGGAGAAACAGTATTGGGATATTTATCATTTGCTCATGAGTCGAGACAGTACAGTGGCATGGCGACATCTGAGAGAGAGGAGACAGCAGACACCCATCCGAGACCCGAGCACTTGGAAGATCTATGCACGGAGCTTATACAAGATCCCATACCAGCCCCCCATTCCCAGTCCACAAAGCTCACGTCCCACTACCTCTAACTTCTTCACACCCACTATGGTGGGAAGCGCTATTGCCCCTCTACAGCATGGCAGGGCCCATGACCATTTCGGTTTACAGGCAGAGCACCTTATCTACGGAGGCACAACTCTCGCACTGCTCATTGCCCACCTCTTCAACCGTGCATTGGTTGAAGGGTTCCCTGACTCATGGACTGAGCACACCATAGTGCCCATTCATAAGTCAGGTGATACTACGGATCCAGCTACATACAGGACGATCATGATTGGCCCTATATTGGCCAAGTTATATGGGGCGATACTAGAGAGAGAGTTGAGTACTCTCGCTGAGAGGAAGAGTATCAAGGCTCCAGGACAGGCACGTTTCAGACGAGATTACTCTACCATTGACCACATCTTCACCTTGAGATGCCTGATCGACTAGGCAAGGGTGAGGAAGAGGAGACTAGATTGCTGCTTTGTGGACTTCCACAAAGCATTTGACACTGTCCCCAGGGACAGTCTCTTCAAACGACTACTTGATATCGGAGCCCCAGATGAGATGATATGGGGAACCTACGCCTTGTACGAGAGAGTATCTGGTAGAGTCAGATGTCCGGGGGGCTTATCTGATCCACTTGCTAGCACTATCGGGGTGAAGCAAGGGTGCCCTCTTTCACCCACCCTCTTTGGTCTCTACATTGATGAGATAGTGGACTTCATACAACAGCAGGGAGGTGATGGCATTGAGGTACGCGGGTCTACTATTCATATTCGATTATATGTTGATGATATTGTACTGGTTTCAGAGTCTGCAGAAGGTCTACAACATCATCTACATGGCCTAGATGACTTTTGCAGACACAGAGGCTTATCTGTGAACCTTGGTAAAACCAAGGTCATGATCTTTCATACATCAGCATAGGTACGCAGACATAGTTTGTTCACAGCAATAGGCGGACCAATCGAGGTGGTTGGATCATATGTTTACTTGGGAGTGACATTTACAACAGCATCAGGGATCTTCTCTATGTCTCAGGCAGCCCGTGACCGCATCACACGTGGGTACGCAGCACTAGCCTTGATGGAGCGACAGTGCCACCAGGCATATTTTCAGGAGCCCCACACAAAGGGGTGGCTTTTCGACACTCTGGTTATGCTAGCGCTCATGTATGAGGCAGCCATTTGGGGGCCGGGATTAGCTACATCAGTATGGACAGCATTGGAGAGGCCACAGATCCTCATGATTGCCAGACTTATCCGCAGCAAGCCTTCAGTACCACATGATATCATTAGAGCAGAGCTCGCTGCACCACCGATGCTAGTTGAGGCACTATTCCAAACAGTATGCCTTTTACACAGACTTTGGAGCATGGATACAGAGCGCATTGCTTATCGTGATTTCCAGGCACCACGTGATATGGCATTAGCAAGCGACACCTCCTCATGGTATGCACAGACACGAGACTGGCTGGCCCACCATGGTTTTGACATAGACAGGTTACCACCACTACAGTATGACTTACATGCACCCATCTACTCGATCTCTCATCAGGAGAGGAATAGGGTCATTCGTCAGGAGATATTGCATACATACATATAGAGGACATGGGTGAGCCCTAGGGATACTTTGCCGCCGAAAATGCTCTATTACCGTGAGCATTTTCTACATATATCGGACGAGGGCTTCATCGAGATTCCGAGATACATGCTGACATACCTACCCCACCACTTTCGCGTCGTCATTGGGAAGCTCCGGGTTTCATCACATCAGCTCGAGATTGAGAGGTCGATCTAGGAGAGTCCCCCATGGGGAGAGGTGGTGCCTAGTATGCCAGACAGAGGTAGAGAGTGAGGAGCATTTTGTTATCAGATGCCCGGCATACTTAGACCTACGAGCACAGTTTCAGATAGAGGAGTCACTCCAGCTCTGCATGACTATGAGAGACCAGCGGCGCTTGGGGAACTTCCTCACAGCAGCATACGAGAGGCGAGAGCGGTCACTACAGTCCACACATCAGACACGAGTGAGTACCCAGCAGACCATTACTCAGTTCTTTCAACGAGCCGAGTTACATCAGAGAGGTCCATCTACAGGGCTCATGGTCCACCAGGCAACAGCACAAAGAGCACGACGCCCACCACGCATGGTTGGATATTGTCGACCATGACTATATCAAGAGGATATCTCACGCATCAGGACAGCCTACGACCGTATGATGGAGCAGAGGCGTACCACCACCCCATGGGTTGTCTTCCTTCAGGAGGCACTCAGACCACCACCGATATACCACATACTACACCCACCGCCACCCATCACCAGTAGCTAGGGTATTTTACTCACTCACATTATGGATCCCCCATGTATTAGGTGGCCATTATCTGCACAGTCAGAGCCACGTCTCCCCAGCCTTCTCCATCCCTATATAGCTTTGTGTAGCGAGTACTTTTTATTTCATTTCATTTTCTACACAGGGTTACTACACTTGTACATGGTTTTGTCTCATAAGCCAAGTTTGGCCTCGAGAAGACGTTTATATGACTCTCTCTCTTCATCTCTCTCTCTCTCTCTCTCTCTCTCTCTCTCTCTCTCTCTCTCTCTCTCTCTCTCTCTCTCTCTCTCTCTCTCTCTCTCTCTCTCTCTCTCTCTCTCTCTCTCTCTCTCTCTCTCTCTCTCTCTCTCTCTCTCTCTCTCTCTCTCTCTCTCTCTCTCTCTCTCTCTCTCTCTCTCTCTCTCTCTCTCTCTCTCTCTCTCTCTCTCTCTCTCTCTCTCTCTCTCCCTCCCTTTCCCCCCCCTCCCTCCCTCCCTCCCTCCCTCCCCCCCTCCCTCTCCCTCTCTCCCCCCCTCCCTCTCCCTCTCTCCCCCCCTCCCTCTCTCCCCCCCTCCCCCTCCCCTCCCCCTCTCCCTCCCCCTCTCTCTCTCTCTCTCTCTCTCTCTCTCTCTCTCTCTCTCTCTCTCTCTCTCTCTCTCTCTCTCTCTCTCTCTCTCTCTCTCTCTCTCTCTCTCTCTCTCTCTCTCTCTCTCTCTCTCTCTCTCTCTCTCTCTCTCTCTCTCTCTCTCTCTCTCTCTCTCTCTCTCTCTCTCTCTCTCTCTCTCTCTCTCTCTCTCTCTCTCTCTCTCTCTCTCTCTCTCTCTCTCTCTCTCTCTCTCTCTCTCTCTCTCTCTCTCACACACACACACACACTCATGCTATGGACCATCCATGCCTTGTATGCATGAGCCGCAAGTAGGGTACGTTGCCTCGGCGGCCTATCAGACAGCCTTGTTAGCACCATTGGTGTGAAACAAGGGTGCCCTCTCTCACCCACTCTCTTCGGTCTCTACATCGACAAGATGAAGGAGTACATACAACAAGCAAGAGGGCTAGGAGGAGACCTCGGAGGTAATCCAGTACACATCCAATTATATGCTGATGACACTGTCTTGCTTTCAGAGTCACAGGAAGGGCTGCAGTCACATCTACCTTCTGCATGGAGAAAGAACTCACAATGAACCTTGGCAAGACCAAGGTCATTATCTTCCACACCTCCAGGTCAGTACGTCGTTGAGCCTCTTTCACTACAGCTGGAGGAACATAGGTGTGTGGACTCCTACGTCTACTTAGGTGTCACCTTCTCGAGCAACATAGGTGTGTTCTCCATGGCATAGGCAACAAGAGACAAATTGACGCGAGGCTATGCGGCGCTTGCCGGATTGGAGAGACACTACTTTCAGGCACATTTCCAGGAGCCCCGGACCACAGGGTTGGCTCTTTGATACTCTAGTGACACCCGCACTGATGTATGTAGCGGCAGTATGGGCACCAAGCATTACGGAGGCGATGTGGACTCGAATTGAGAGGCCCCAAGTCACCATGATCTCACACTTGCTCCGCAGCAAGCCTTCGGTTCCACATGACATTATACGAGCCGAGCTTGGCACACCACCGATGCTGGCGGAGGCCCTCTTTCAGCTGGTGACCTTTATCCCGAGAGTCAGGGAGCTCCCCACCAATCGACTCACCAAGATTGAACTTGAGGGAGACAGGGCATGAGAGAGTATGGTATGCACAGACCTACCAATGGTTGGCAGACCATGACATGAGCATTACCGACCCCCCTGGTTTTCACTACGACCTCTCTTCCCCCTACATTACCCTCTCTCGCTCAGAGAGGAACACGATCATCCGTCAAGACCTACTACAGATACACGTCAAGGAGACATGGATAGCAGCACGGACGCGTCTTCCCACAAAGAGGCAACACTACAGAGAGCACTTCCTTACAGTAACAGCGGATGGTTTCATTCAAATACCGCGGTACATGGATACATACATGGCACCAACAGAGAGAGTGGCCATTGGGCAGCTCAAAGTATCATCACGCCAGCTCGAGAGTGAGACTGGGCGAGAGACACACACCCCTAGGGACGAGAGATTATGGAGGATGTGCCAAGAGGAGGTGGAGGACGAAGACATGTAGGTGCCAGGCATATGAGGATATCAGAGACCGTTACCCACAGCTCTTCAGCGGGCCCAGAGAGATCAGGGCTTTATTGGAGACGCAGGACCAGCGCCCTCTAGGTTGTTTCTTAGTAGAGCTCCAGCATTGTCGTGCCTCACTTCTCCGACAGATGGAGATACACCCGACCCCCCAGACTCATATTACAGATTTTTTCAGACCCCGAGCCACCCGGGAGCCCAACTCGACGTGGGGTGTCACATTACAGAGAGCAGAGGAGCTTAGACGACAGCCCCGACGACTGAGATCCCCACCCTGGAGAGCCAGTCCCCACCAGAGAGAGATTCACGCGATTCATGCACGGCGCACGCCATGACATGGAGATACAGAGACGTCAACAATGCACCCCTACCGATTTCGATGTGCAGAGCATTCTGAGGCTCGCCACAATGCCTTACCCACCGATGCATTATATCCTACATCCACTCTAGGCATATAGAGGGCTATGACACCACCCACCCTCCCCTACCAATATATACATATATACCAAAATGAATCCAGGCACACCCCAAATTCACCCTCAAATGAAAGTGCAACTATAAGCTCATGGTAGTCAACCACAAGACTATATAGCATATCAGCTCCATTATGCACAGTATCGACTCAATACTATGACATCCCCACTAACGTCATCAGTGCCTATGCATATCATATTTGTATCTCACCTGCTCAACATATAGAATGCATACCCCTAGCACCCCACACCCTCGACGCTTGCTATTACCCACTCCCTTTTATACTTTGTTTTGTACTCACATTTTATTTTTCTTTTAGGATCACAGTGGATCGGAGTGGATCGAATCATGCTGATGTATATGTTTTGTCTCATAGGCCGATTTTGGCCTCTAATAGACATTAAAAGCCTCTCTCTCTCTCTCTCTCTCTCTCTCTCTCTCTCTCTCTCTCTCTCTCTCTCTCTCTCTCTCTCTCTCTCTCTCTCTCTCTCTCTCTCTCTCTCTCTCTCTCTCTCTCTCCCCCACAAAAGGTGGTAAGGTTCGTAAGGTTCGGTACGCATTCGGTTCGAGGGAAGAACCTTACCTTCGAGGTAAGGTTCGTAAGGTTCATCCATGTATTAAATTATATATATATATTTTTTTTTTAATTTTTTTTTTTTCAAAATAATACAAGCGCAAATAGATTTCTGAACTCTAGTTTCTACACCATATACCATGGTCCATAAGCTATAACCATCAACAATTTAACATAACCATCTTTTAGACTTTATGAATAATGTCGTCATCCACTTCAAACATTACTTCCAAAAATTAAAGTTCTAACAATAATCACAAACTCAAGAAACAAAGCATAGCATCCACATAACATGTATTAACTATGAACCAAAATGTAGGTGAATAATCCATGAAGCATGAAATGTCTCAAGTGAACCATAAATCCTGATACAAAAACATAATGAAGAAAGGACATCATCTATGATGCATGAGTCCACTGTCCAGTGTCAAACTCCACATAATGACTAATCTATATAGTATAGACTCTAGATAATGGGATCAATCATCATGCTCATCATCCATCCCCTCCGAAGAAGACAATGATGATGACTCTGATGGAATGTCTCCAATGACAGTGACATGCCCATCCTCATCGTACTCTGGCTCGACAATCTGAGTGTAATCAATGCTATGTGGTGCTATGTCAATATCATTTGCTTCATGAAGTGGCTCTCCTCGTCGTCGTGGGCGCATTTTGCACCTCTTGCTGTACACCAGTGCTCGAGCTACACTTGTAGATGCAATGTTGATCTGAGGCTGAATACCCAATCGACGAGCACGTGCACGTGTCACTCTGCGATCAATACTCTCTACCTCCTGGTGAAGCATGCTATAGATATCCTCCTACTCGTCTCGAACAACTTTCATCTCGTCCTCTGTCTCCATCAAACTCTCAAAGATGGTAAGAGATACCTATACATTACATAAATGATAAAAAAGAAATTTGAATTACAATTTGTAATATTAAACTTAAAAAAATGAAGGACATAAACTCAAGTACATAAAAAAAATACCTGTTTTGGTCTATCAGTTTTTGTTTTGAGATCATGCACCAATCTCAAGTTGGCCTTACAAAAGACCAACCTCTCTAACTGTTGTAGAGTCAACCTATTCCTCAGCTTTATATGAATGAGAGAATAGGCGCTCTAATTGCGTTCACATGCACTAGAGGAAGCATCCAACAGATTGTAATTTATGAGTCATGAGTCATGAAATCCATAAGCATTTTCAAAAAAAAGAATTGAAACTAATATGGATATCCTCCTACTCGTCTCGAACAGCTCTCATCTCGTCCTCTGTCTCCATCAAACTCTCAAAGATGGTAGGAGATACCTATACATTACATAAATGATAAAAAAGAAATTTGAATTACAATTTGTAATATTAAACTTAAAAAAATGAAGGACATAAACTCAAGTACATAAAAAAAATACCTGTTTTGGTCTATCAGTTTTTGTTTTGAGATCATGCACCAATCTCAAGTTGGCCTTACAAAAGACCAACCTCTCTAACTGTTGTAGAGTCAACCTATTCCTCAGCTTTGTATGAATGAGAGAATAGGCGATCCAATTGCGTTCACATGCACTAGAGGAAGCATCCACCAGATTGTAATTTATGAGTCATGACTCATGAAATCCATAAGCATTTTCAAAAAAAAGAATTGAAACTAATATGAGATTTGAATCAATGTTCAATTATTGATACAAAAAAATACCTATGATAAGACTCGTAGAGCATGTGGAGCCATTGAAGGGTGACCGTAGCCATAATGTAGCCACCACTCCAGTGGCTCTACAGTCACCTCTTTGCGCATAGATGTACTACGTGCATAAGCAATGCCCACATTCCCCATATAGCCTGTGATATCTCTATCAAAGTGAAGCTGATCGTCAGGGAACATGATGCGCTGCATGTACTCATCCTTCATGTGTCGTAGTTGGCCTTCTGCCCATAAAGCCGGACTCTTGAAATATGGATACAAGAGTGCCGAAAATCCATGTATGGGTCTAGATAGGAAAGACCAACGATAGTCCACTAGTCGTAAAATGTCAGATTTCCTAAGTAAAATCAATGTTAAATCTGAATTTTTATGTAAATATATTAAATAAAAGAAACATACATAAATTTCAAAATTCAAATATATACCTCTTGTGAAAGTTCCACCGATAAGAACCGAGCCACCGGACTTTAAACTTTCCTGCGGCCCGATTTGAATTCGAGTTGTGAGACAGCACTAGCTGGCCTTCTTCAAAGATCAGAGTCAATAAAATGCAATCGTGAGTCTGCGCCTGTCCGAGCTGCACTTCTTGCATTAGCATGAAGCTTTCAAACCGTTGTCCATCTCACAGCCTTGGAATCGTCCGAAGTATCGTCGAGCACTGTAATTTCACCGAACATCGGACTTGCACGGAACATTGAGTCTCTACCGAACACCGAAATATCACCGAACGCCACCGAAGATTTTTTTTCAATGTTTTCTGTAAACCGAAAACAAGAAAATAATGTGGTGTCAAATGGCTACCCGCCGCACTCTTTTCATCAGATGTCACACCTTCGCTGACTTTACGTTGTGAGGTACCCAATGCACTATTCACTCAAACAAGATGTTTGTCACTTCTATACTTCGGGTAGGTCTCGCATTCAGGGTTCTTGGGTGGCAGAATCCAGTAAGTACTGGATCCCTATATTTTTCCCAAGGTACTCAGCACTGAGTTACTGAAATACTTACCAACACTTAGAGATAAACAGAACAATTAATTACTACATTGTATCAATAATAGAACACTTTGATAACAGCGAATCAATTAACAAAGTACTCTTCTATGACGTTGTAGACTGCAAGTCCATCATATCCGATACCTCTCTCTCTCTCTCTCTCTCTCTCTCTCTCTCTCTCTCTCTCTCTCTCTCTCTCTCTCTCTCTCTCTCTCTCTCTCTCTCTCTCTCTCTCCCCCTTGAGATAGAAAAGTATTTTATTAATATGAATAGTTACATCGATCCGCCACTTCGACAAGACGTTTCACCGGGTTATTATTTACAGAACTACTAATAGTCCGGCATCCGAAGGCCTAACACAAGCTTTTATAGAGGTTTCTACACTCTTCTTCACATATTGATTTTCCAAGCCATTATTGAAGAGGGAGATCACATGAGAAATGGAATTACTTTTTAGATTTGTACAAAATTTCTTATGTAGTGTCTAGACATGTTGATGCATTGTTTGGAAATGATTGGAGCATTCATATAGGATATGTGAACATTTCCACAGCTATTTACAAAGGGATTTAGGCCACTCAAGAATTATGAGATACCTAGACCAGAGAACCAAAGATACCTAGACCTAATTTTATTAAAAATAAGGAGACATAAGGAGATCCTCATAAAACAACCCAAGAATTTGATAACCAATACATAACACTCACTCTTTAATGCCGGTTTCCAATTACTCACACTTTTATTTTGTTTTCTTTCCTTTATTTGCCCCGTGTATCAAATCCACAAACGCAATCTTTTAGTTTTAGGGTTCATTTTCGCGTTTTTGAAATGTCTCTCTCTCTCTCTCTCTCTCTCTCTCTCTCTCTCTCTCTCTCTCTCTCTCTCTCTCTCTCTCTCTCTCTCTCTCTCTCTCTCTCTCTCTCTCTCTCTCTCTCTCTCTCTCTCTCTCTCTCTCTCTCTCTCTCTCTCTCTCTCTTTGACTAGAGACAGATATGAGACTTTGTTCAGAGGACACCTACCCTAAGAGAGATCATGGACTCCCGAGATCAAAGACAGCTAGGACATTTCTTGATACAGATTCAAAGGCATAGCGATGCACTCTTACCACTAACACAGACAGCTACATAGGTGAAGAGGAGACAGCTACAGCTCACTAATTTTTTCCAAAAGGTCTAGAGCCCCCTCCCCACACGATTCCAAGCGAGGAGTGACACTACAGCAAGCTGAGGTGAGTCTAGCTATACGATGACCACAAGTCACATCACTCAGAGAGGTGAGGCTATACCATCGCCAGATAAAGGAGATTCGAGCCCAACATCACGAGGCCACTTCGAAGCGAGTAGCCCTGATGTGCGCAGATCCTATAGCTTTCATACAGGAAGCTCTAGCACCGGCTCCACCTATGTATCACATCCTCCACCCTTCCATTACCACTAGATGGAGCTAGTAGTCAGATGCATCTTTATGATTGTATTGCCCTCAGCATATAGACATGCATATATGCCAGAGATAGGGCTCTATCAGCCTTAATATTTTAACACACATGTTTGATACTAGATTGTATTACCTTTTTATGATCTTGTTTTACTTTTGTGATAGTCGGATGACATCCGCATAATGTATCTTATGTTTTGTCTCATAGGCCGACTTTGGCCTTCCATAGACGTAAACTCTCTCTCTCTCTCTCTCTCTCTCTCTCTCTCTCTCTCTCTCTCTCTCTCTCTCTCTCTCTCTCTCTCTCTCTCTCTCTCTCTCTGTGTGTGTGAGTGTGTGAGCGTGCACGCGTGCGCATATGTGCAGGCTGCATATTTGTGAACCTGGCACTCTCTCTCCTTGTAGCAGCGAAGTAGATAGGTTTTGCGAGTGACAAGGCAGACACGGTTAGGCATTTCACCTAAGGAAAGGCCGATGAACTCTGTGGGAGTCCCTCTGTGAATCGTTCAAGGTCATTGGGAGAGCATCGCCTCCAACTCCTGATCGTCAGCAAACTTGTCTGCTTGCGTTTCATCAACAAAGTACGAGTAGCTACGATTAGAGATCCCACACACACAGTAGAGAGCATTTTGCACGTGCTCTTTTTGTTGGATCGATTCAGACGTCTATTTTGCTTGTCCTAGAAAAGAGGTCATCCAAATGGCCTCCCCAAAAGTAATAAAAGCAATCTTTACCTGTAAGGACGAGTTTGGCATTACTCTAAGAGGATATGCTCACCGACTCGGTTTCACAAGCCGCAAACAAAGCAGTGGCGTACACATTTTTGGCATTACTTATGTCCTACCGGGTGCAGATCTGGGAGAGTGGATTATCATGGGAGATCTAAGGGGGATTTCAAACAGCATGGCGCACCTTCAAACGTCTAGTTTTTTTACCATTCACACATAGCCACGTGCCAACTTGTCTTCAGACAGGAGCGAAGGCGCTCGACTCTTGATATGCCAACACACTGTACATTTCACTCAAAAATGTACAAATACCCAAATGAAAACTTTGTTGCCTCTTTCACGAATGGATGGCACATGGAATCACAAGTGATGAACCCCTCCTGAGAATGTCTATTATCAAGAAAATTTATCTGCACCGTTCGCCTTTCTTAGTTTCACATAAGACAAAATGTACAGAAATCTAGTTTAAGGGTCTGCCACTCATATGTGAATAGATCACCCAGCGCCATAGATCTATCCTTAATATTACTGGGTGGAAAATATGCTTTTTTACCATGAGTTCCGCCGACAATATGTGAAACCGGACTAATATGGCATATGGTTGAAGATGCTTGAATAGGCCTTTTGCATATATGATCTCTTGTATGATTCAAGCAAAGGCTTTTAATACCACACGAGATCATTTAAGAAGAGCTACCATTTGCTTATTTGGAGATCCGGACACTCAATATATCAAATTGTTTCATTCCTAGATATCGGGACCTCTCCAATGCTAGATATGCTTGGCTTCTCTTGAAGCCCTAATCCTAATAGGACTATGGAGGGCCTCACTCTATATACAATGACTATAATCCAACATTCAAAACATATAGACCCAATCAATGTACCATGGAGACACATTACCTCCCTTCCAATATGGCATGCGCTCTCATACTCTCACAAATAGAAATCACTAAACTCATTTTCCCAAGACTTGTTTCAAGTTGAGGCCATGTGGACATAGTTAGTGCCAATTAATGAGCTACTAATAAAGATGAGTTTTATAATAAGCATTTTCTACACCTTGGAGAGATGGTCTTTAAGCAAAATAAAGGAGATGTTCACATAGATCACAATGTTTAATGGGCAAACACACACAATCTCACATTGGTTTTGGAGTTAGATTACAAGATGAAGAGAAATACCTATTCAAAGATGAAACATGTTGTGTTTATCAAAGATATCCCAAGATGAAGCTGCATGATATATTTTATCGCCTATCATATTATGAGATATGTGAACATTTTTATTTCCTATTTAAATAAGGATTTTAGGATCCTATCAAGATTTGGGAAATATAAGTATTTGAAGACCAAAGATTTCTAGCCTTAATCCTACGAGAACCATTGAGACGTAAGGAAAGCCTCATGCAGAGATGAGAGGGAGGGATAAAGATATAGTTCATAGCTCTCCTCAGAGGAGCCACAACTTAACACTCAAATGGATAAGATTGACAATCATGGATGAGTTGCATACACTAGAGACATACTACTAGATCATAAGACTAACAATTATGCATGTGCCCTCATCTATGGAGTGCATCACTCTATATACAAAGACTTTGATCCAAGATTCACATCATCCTATTTCATCATGTGATGGACCCAAACAAGGTAACATGGAGGATATTCACCTTATGTAACTACCTGTAATGGAAATTTTGTTAGATGTGAAGACATCTTTTTTTATTTTGTCATGCAAGTTGGAAAAATTATCCTTATTGTTGCTAATAGTAGTACATCCGTTCTATCGTATTCTTTATATATGTCAAAGATTAGTATTGATACATGTCTGCAATTTATAATCTCTCTTATGGTGGTAATCCCTGCATTTGGTATGTTTATATCATATTCTTTATAAGATCATAAGTTATGAAAAATCTATGGATGATTATGCGTGTGTAGTTCATGATTCATGGTCCATCTTAGATGAAAAATGTTGGCACACATGTTTTGGGCATTGTGAGGCTTTTCTCACAAAAGACTTGAAAATGGTGTGTGTCCCTCCCATCCTATTTATCCTCTTGCTCCAAGATTAGAAAGCTTCTAGAGTGCTCTAGTGTGACATGTGGCCATCATGCACACTCACTCTACTTTCTAAGGTGGAACCTTAGGATAACCCTCGAGCTAGGAACCTTAGCAATACATGCTCTTGTTCCAACACACACTGATAAATGATGTGACTTGGATCTATGTCTAACATTCTCTCCCCCTTGTAAAGATCATTGTCTTCAATGATCCAAGAGGAGACTGAGATCGGACACCCATCCAAGATACCAAATACTCTGGAGCGAACTAGTTCTTCATTCAATTCTCTTATTTAGCATCTCTTTTGAAATATATGGTGTCACCTCTTTCTGATGATGGGAAATTCTAAGAAGTCTAGCCTTGACCTTAGCAAAGCTTTCTAATTCTTGGCCCTTGCTTTGAATTCTATAAACTCTATGGATCTTCCACCTAAGACACATGTAATCTGAAGACATTCTATGTGAACCTGCTAACTATGTGCCAATAATTCCCTTGCCTTCTACACATGTGTGGGAAAATTATGCAACTAGGAGTTATGGGATGTATGCTACTGTCTTAGGAGGAAGTGAAATCAATGCCCTCATGCATTGTAGCTACATCTATCCCTTTCTATCATCACCTCTAACATATTTGCCCGTAACATATCCTCTGAAATCTTATTTATCTTATGGGTTTGACACTCTATCCAGAGATCATATTTGTATTCTTACTATATGGGTCTGAATCTAAATATCTCATGTAATCTGAAGATAATCAGTGTGAACCTCTTACCTTCTCGTAAGTGTTCCACTATCTTGTACATAAGATCTAATTTTCATAATATTATTTTTGCTAAAAATTGATATCTCAAAAATCTGTGGTCTAAAGATATGTCATCTAGACATTTGGTGGTGTTGGGTGTGTGTAGAAGTGCGAGAGACACACGAGTAGCACACAAGGAGCACAAACACGGCAAGACACACAGAGAAAACGATGGCTGTAATAGCTCTCTCTATTGACGATGAACTGAACTGAAGTAAGAGCTAAATAATATCCCTAAGTACAAAGTACCACCACATATGAGAGTATCAAGTATGTGGTAACATGGGGAAAAAACCTATAGCTAGCACTAGAGTAAAAAGTGCCCATGTATAGGGAAAAGGTTCACATCAAAGCTACTCGAGGAACACATAAGTGTAACAAAACCACTTGGACCGAATGATGTGAACATATATAGGAAGTGACAGATCAGCACCCACAAGGTAATAAGCCTAAAGCTTTGCAAAAAGCTTCAAACTTTTCCCATGGAAGAGCTTTGGTGAATATGTCTGCCACATTATCTTGTGTAGGCACATATACCAAATCAATATCTCCTGCATGAAGGTGCTCTCTCACATAGTGATAATGCACCTCAATATGTTTGGTCCGTGCATAAACACTGGGTTTCGTGCAACAGCCAAATCACTTTGACTATCAATGAGAATATGCGTAGCAGCATCAATCTCCATGCAAAGATCCATCAATAGGCGTCTCAGCCATATGCACTCCACTGTAGCTGTGAAAACTACCCTGTACTTAGCTTCATAACTCGATGTCACCATTGTAGGTTTCTTCTTACTCAACCAAGATATGCATGAGACTCCAAGGAAAAAGCAATTACCACTAGTGGACACGTGAGTATCATAACAACTAGCCCAATCACTATCTGTAAAAGCATGCAAGCATGGCTGAATATCTCTGCCATAAAAGAGACCTAAGCTCAAAGTGCCTTGGAGATATCTAAACACACTTTTCACCGCTTGCCAATGCTTAGTGCCATGGCTATGCATGAATCGACTCAACTAGGAAACTGCATACTGTATATCCAGCCTTGTGTTGCATGCATATATAAGACATCCCACAGCTTGTTGATAAAGAGAAGTGTCAAATGAATCACTGGAATCCTCAAGTAAGAACCTGAATCCTGTCTCAACTAGTGTGGAAACTAGATTACAATCCTCAAAGTCAAAACGCTGAAAATTAATGCACAACAATTCCCCCCTCAACGGATACAAACTGGATGCCAAGATAGTAGCTCAAAAGACCAAGATAAGTGACATCAAAAGTATGATGCAAATCAGCCATAAGAATGTCAAGTTTTGCATCACATGAACTAGTCAAGAGTATGTCATCAACATAAAGAACAAGCACTATAAGATTAGCCCCATTTTTGCGTACATAGAGTGTGCTTTCAATCAGACTACATGTGAAGCCAAGAGCAATCAAGTGCTTATGGATTTTGTCATACCATGCACGTGGAGCTTGCTTGAGACCATACAAGGCTTTATGCAAGCGGCAAACCATATGCTCTTTCCCTTTCATAGCAAATCCAGGAGGTTGCTTCACATAAACCTCTTCTTGCAAATCACCATTCAAGAAGGCTGTTTTTATGTCCATCTGATGCACTTTCCAACCTCGATGGGCAGCCAATGTAACCACGGTATGAATGGTAGTCATGCGTGAAGTAGGTGCAAATGTTTCCTCATAATCAATGCCATATTGTTGCACATATCCTTTGGCAATCAATCTAGCTTTGTAGCGATCAATGCTACCATCATATTTTCTCTTAATCTTATAAACCCACTTTGTACCAATGGCATTCTTTCCTTTTGGCAATTCACATAACTCCCAAGTACCATTCCTATGTATGGAATCCATTTCTGATTGCATAGCACTCATCCATTGTCAATCGTCACATGCATCTTCAAAAGAAAGTGGCTCTTCATTACATGTTGTAGCAATAATAGAATAATCCACAAAATTACTTGATGCATGGTGAGAGCTTGATCTTGTTCTACCAAGTAAAGGTGCACTCAATTTGCTGTCCTGCAAAGTTTGTTTCAGCCACTTTGGCATAGTTTGTGCACTATTGATAAACATGTGTTCATTATGTAAAACATCTTCAATATGTACATCATGCGTGGGCTGAATTTCATGCTCATTTTCAGCCATATTTTGACGCAAATGTTCAACCATATATGGCTGAAAATTTCCAGCAGTTTTGACAATTTCTGGTTGAAAAATTTCAGCCATGTTGTTGGAATTTGGGGCCCCAGGATCGTTCCAATACTAAAACCTCTTGAGCATACACAACTTAATTGACAAGATGATAAGTGAGATAGAGAAAGAAAGAGATCTTGAGACAAGGATAGGGAACGTAAAATGGATGCTTACTTCACTAAAAATAATAGATGTCCAAATTACAACATGGGAGTACTACTCAACCATATAAAGTGGTTCACTCACTAATGGAAGAATAAGAAGATGATGATACAAAATTTAGATTATGTCGAAATAATCTAAGTGTGTGTGAAGAGAATGAAGCAACGAAGCTAACAAAATAGTGTAACGAAATTGTAAATCAACCACAAGGTTAACTCACAAAAGATAGTTACCACCACCTCGTAGAAGACTTCCTGCTGCAATGAGAGTAGCCTCTCCTTCACCAAAACTTCACCTCCTTCAAGAGTGTGAGAACACTCTGTCTTCAAGAAGATCTCCAAGCTCTAGATCTTTGAGTGAGTGAGTTACACAATGAGCCAAGGCCTTATTATATAGTATTTGAGTACCCATCTAAAAGCAAAAGCTTAAAGCTACGATCGTAATTGATCGCTAACGGAAAACACAAAAAACTCCATCGCAGGTAGCGTAGCCGTCCGTGTGCTTTTTAATAAAGCAAACAATGAAACAAACTGTCTTCACATTGCGTTGTACGGGACTCGAACCCGGGTGGGCGGAGATTGCTTTTCGATACGTTGGGCTAGACCAAGTCGACCACGTAGTTTTGTTATACAAGACTTTAGAAAGACTCTCCTATATGGATGTTGCGCCCGTCAACTACTTGAAGTAGTCTCTAAGAATAAAACTTCTATATAGTCTATTGTAGAACTAAGACTTGAAGTTGATGCTTCTTAGTGAAGCTAATTGTTAAGCCAATATAAACATTGACTTCCAAAAATCCCTCCTTCAATGTCATATTGGTACAAGCTTCAGTAACCTGCAAATCTTCTCATGACTAGCTCTAGTCAATGCTTTGGTAAATATATCTGCAACATTCGCACTAGAAGGAACATAAACCAGCTCAATGTGCTTCTTAGCTATCTGCTCTCGAATATAGTGGTAGTGTACCTCTATATTCTTTGTCCTTGCATGATGCACTGGATTCTTAGCTATAGCTATAGCACTCTGGCTATCTGAAAATATCTGAATGGGTTGATGTACTCTTACATCAAGATAACTGAAAATCTTTTGCAACCATACTGACTCTAGAGTAGCTGTTGATGCTGCACGATATTCAGCTTCACACGATGAAGTGGCAATAGTGGGTTGTCTTTTTGAAAACCATGAGATAAGACAATCTCCAAGATAAAAACAAAATCCACTAGTACTTCTTCTTGTGTCTCTATCACCTGCCCAATCAGAATCTGAAAATCCTTTTAGTAACAAATGTGTAGATTTCGAAAATACCATAGCATAATTTGAAGTTCCCTTCAAATAACGAAAGATCCGCTTTACTGCTTTCCAATGTAACACTGTCGGATTCTGCATGAACCTTGATACTTGAGAAACTGCAAACTGTATATCATGACATGTATTACAAAGATATATCAAGCAACCAACTGCTTGACTATATAGAGTAGCATCAAATGGCTCTGCATCTGCTACCATTTGTAAAGATATGTTCTGATCCATAGGTGTTTGCATAGGTTTAGAATCACCCATCTGAAACCTTTCCAAAAGTTTCTCAATGTACTTCTGCTGTGTCATGTAGATACACTCATCTCGAAACAGAAACTGAATCCCAAGATAATAATGTAGAATGTCTAAATCATTCACATCAAGTGTTTGCTTCAATTCTTCTTTGAACATCTGCAAATCTTCATCTCTGGGACCTGTGACTATAATATCATCCACATAAATGATTGCTATAATCATCATACCTGTTTCAGCTTTGACATAAAGAGTTGGAGCCGCATCTGAGTTATGGAAACCAATGGATAAAAGATATGTATGTATCTTTTCATACCATGCTCTAGGTGCTTGTTTTAAACCATACAAAGCTTTTATAAGCTTACACACTAAGTGTTCTTTACTTGTCTCTTCAAAACCTTCTGGCTGTTGAATCTACACATCCTCATGTAAATCACCATTTAGAAAAGCAGTCTTAATGTCAAGTTGATATATATGCCAACCAAAATGTGCTGCTAGAGCAAGTATTGACCTAATTATAGTCATCCTAGACGTAGGAGCAAATGTCTCATCATAATCAATACCTTTTTGTTGTGCATATCCTTTGACAACCAAGCTGGCCTTGTATCTATCAATAGTACCATCTGCTTTCCTTTTGATTTTGAAGATCCATTTTACACCTATAGCCTTCTTTCCTTCTGGTAACTCACATAGCTGCCAAGTTTGATTCTTATGAATAGAATCAATCTCTTCTTGCATAGCTTTTCTCCAAATAGGAATGTTAAGTGCATCTTTGCAGGTTCATCTTCAACAGTCGTAAGTGCCAAAATATCATGAATCTCAAAGTCTTCAGCAAAACTTACATGATCTTTTTGCTGTCTAGTTTGACTTCTTGTTCTTACATGATCTTGTTGTTGTTGTCTAGTCTGACTCCTTGTTCTTCCAGTAAAAGTTTTCATACCACTATCTTTCCAAGTTTGATATAACCACGTAGGTGTATCCTTGAATAGTTGTGAAACTCTTTCTGAACTTTCAGCTTCCACAGGTTCTGGAACTTGTCCTGCCAAGGTACTAGGACTTTCTGGAACTTTAACTTCTTCCATTTCTGGAATCAAAGTTTCTTGTGGAACTGAGTCTGTAGAAGGTTGTGAAATTCCTCTTTCTTCAACTTTTTCTTGAATACTAGGAATTTGAGTTTTAACTCCCTTCTGATATGGTTGAACATGTACATCCAGAATCTTTCTAAAAATTCCATAGTCATTTTCACTAATGAACTCTGGAATTTCTGCTTCTTTATCATAAACCTTATCTTCAACAATATAAGCATTACGTGAAAGAATAACTTCACCTGTCTCTGGAACATAAAACTTGTATCCTTTACTTTCAACAGGATATCCAATAAAAACAGCTTTCTTTGCCTTTACATCTAGTTTGCCTCGGTCCTTTTTCTCAACATGTACATAAGAAAGTGATCCAAACACTTTGAAGTAACTCACATTAGGTTTTCTACCATAATAAGCCTCATATGGTGTGATTACCTTTAAAGCTTTTGTAGATGACCTGTTTAAAATGTGATTAGTTGTATGTACTGCATCAAACCAGAATTTCGGTGAAAGCCTTTTGGACGCCATCATGCTCCGCATCATTTCAGCAAGTACTCTATTCTTTCTTTCTGCAACACCATTTTGTTGAGGAGTATAAGCAATAGTGAGGTGTCGAGTAATACCTTTCTCATCGAGAAATGTCTGAAACTCATTTGACAAGTATTCTCCACCTCTATCACTTCTGAGAATCTGGACAGTTTCCTGACTTTCAAACTTCTTGAACATAGGAAAGACTTCTGACTTTGACTTAAGACCATAGATCCATGAGTATCTTGTAAAATCATCCACAAATAGGAAAAAATACCTGAAACCCTGAATAGACTCTGCTCTCATAGGTCCATTCACATCTGAATGAATAATCTGCAATTTTCTGGAAGCTGTAATATGACCATGTTTCTTGAAAGGTAGTTTATGCATTTTACCTTCAAGACAACCTTCACATATATCTGAATCATCAGGTAGCTTGAATGAGGGTAAACTCTCAACCATACCTCTGTCTTTGATATTCTTGAGAGCTCCAAAACTGATATGTCCAAATCTTTCATGCCATAGCTTCATATCTTCCACCGGTGACGAAGATTTGACTGCATATGCCTGACTGATTTTTGACAAAACAAAGACCCCTCCTTTATGCTCACCTTGTAAAAGACACTTGTCTTCTTTATGTGATAAGACCTTACAAAGATCTTTCTCAAATACAACTTTAAAACCATCACTTAAAAATGCAGATATAGATAGCAGATTCTTCTTCATTTCAGGTACATAAAGGACATCTGAAATTTGAAAAACACCACCTTCTCTTGACTTTAGGGTTACTGTACCTATTCCCACAACATCCAAATCATTGCCATCTGCAATAGTAACTCTTCTACCTGAAGAATAGGAAAGAGAAGAAAATACATCTCTGTAACTTGTCATATGTTTTGTAGCACATGAGTCGAATATCCAAGGACTTGCTGAAAGAACTTGTAAAGCTGCTTGATCAAAAGCTACTTCCTCAATAGTGATACAGGCATAAGAATCACCTTGAGATTTCCCTTTTTTATCATCTTTTGCAACATTACCTGATGCCTTTTTCTTTTCTGCTGCAATCCTTCTATAACATTCTGACTGAATATATCCACGTTTCTTATAGAAAGAACATATTTTTACCTTCTTCTTAGAAGAATTCTCTTTAGATGTCGTAGATACAGAATTTGAAGTAGAAGGTGAGAGGGACCTACTTTCCTTCTTGGATTGTTGTTCCTTCTTCTTATCCTTCTTCTTCTTTTGACCCTTTGATGAAGATGAAAGTGCTTCTTCATTCTCTTCCATTCCCTTCAACTGATCTTCATCTTGAAGTAACAAGAACTCTAACTCTTCAAATGTAACCTCTCTATCTCTTGTGGTAAGGGTAAGAGTGGTTATGAAAGATCGATATGAAAGAGGAAGTGAATTAATCAGCGTATTTACATTTCTTCATCTGATATCTCAACTCCTACATTTAGAAGTTGATCTCTCAAGTCAACGAGTCTCGTAATGTGGGTTTGAATTGACTCACCAGCTTTCATCCTTGTATTTGCTAGTTGTCTCCTCAAGTGAGCTTTTCTAGCAGGATTTTTGCTTTGAAAAAGATTCTCAAGCTTTAACCAAGCTTGATTAGAACTTCTGCAAGATCTGATATGTGGTAGAATATGCTTTTTGACACTCATTGCTATGAATGAAAGTGCTAAAGCATCTCTAGCATCCCATCTTGCCTGATCTTCAGTAGGAGGAACTCTAGGTAAAGACCTAGCAGTGACTCTGGATGTCGAAGTGGTTACCTCTTCTTCAGTTGGTTCTGTAATAGTAATTCCAGTACCTGTTGAAGCTGCTGTAGACCCTTCTTCGCCTTCTTGTCTTGGTCTTGTTAAAGATCCATTGACGATACTCCATAAATCCTTTGTCACTAACAAGTTCATCATCATGAAACTCCACATGGGATAATTAGAAGATCCATCCAACTTGTATTCAATCTCAATTCTAATCTCACTCATCTTATCTTAAGTGTGTATGTCAATTATGTAGCTCTGATACCAAGTGTTGGAATTTGGGGCCCCAGGATCGTTCCAATACTAAAACCTCTTGAGCATACACAACTTAATTGATAAGATGATAAGTGAGATAGAGAAAGAAAGAGATCTTGAGACAAGGATAGGGAACGTAAGCTGGATGCTTACTTCACTAAAAATAATAGATGTCCAAATTACAACATGGGAGTACTACTCAACCATATAAAGTGGTGCACTCACTAATGGAAGAATAAGAAGATGATGATACAAAATTTAGATTATGTCGAAATAATCTAAGTGTGTGTGAAGAGAATGAAGCAACGAAGCTAACAAAATAGTGTAACGAAATTGTAAATCAACCACAAGGTTAACTCACAAAAGATAGTTACCACCACCTCGTAGAAGACTTCCTGCTGCAATGAGAGTAGCCTCTCCTTCACCAAAACTTCACCTCCTTCAAGAGTGTGAGAACACTCTGTCTTCAAGAAGATCTCCAAGCTCTAGATCTTTGAGTGAGTGAGTTACACAATGAGCCAAGGCCTTATTATATAGTATTTGAGTACCCATCTAAAAGCAAAAGCTTAAAGCTACGATCGTAATTGATCGCTAACAGAAAACACAAAAAACTCCATTGCAGGTAGCGTAGCCGCCCGTGTGCTTTTTAATAAAGCAAACAATAAAACAAACTATCTTCGCGTTGCGTTTTACGGGACTCCAACTTGGGTGGGCGGAGATTGCTTTTCGAAACGTTGGGCTAGACCAAGTCGACCACATAGTTTTGATGTACAAGACTTTAGAAAGACTCTCCTATATGGATGTTGCGCCCGTCGACTGCTTGAAGTAGTCTCTAAGAGTAAAACTTCTATATAGTCTATTGTAGAACTAAGACTTGAAGTTGATGCTTCTTAGTGAAGCTAATTGTTAAGCCAATATAAACATTGACTTCCAACACATGTTTGGCTGGAAATTCTCTGCATTGCTTAAATTTTTCAACCCTTTGAGCCTTAGATGGCTGGTTTACATGGCCATAGTCAAGCGTGTCATTTTGAAACAAAGGCATGAGTGTATCAAACACATCTTGTGAGCTAACTGTGGGCTATTTTTTGCATTCAAGTAGAGGGAAAACTGAATTTTCAGCAAATACCACATCTCGACTCACAATAATTGTGTTCGTCAATGGATGATACAATCGATATCCCTTACTTTCAGCACTATAACCAACAAATATACATTTCTTTGCTTTTTCATCAAGTTTGTGAGGTTGTTGTGATGGCACAAGAGCATATGCCAAACAACCAAACACACACATATGACTAACCATAGGCTTATTACCATTCCAAGCCTCATAAGGAGTGATGCTCTCAATGCTTTTGTAGGGCAGCGATTCAACACATAATTTGCATACATAACCGCTTCCATCCAAAACTTATCAGGAACATGCTTTCCTTTAACCATACATCGTGCCATTTCAAGTAGAGTTCTATTTTTTACGCTCGACAACACCATTTTGCTGAGGTATATATGGCATCGTACATTGGTCTGAAATACCTCTTTCACGAAGAAAAGCATCAAACTCATGTAACATGTATTCACCACCACTATCCGTGCGTAGAGTCAAAAGCTTTTGTGAAGAAAAATTTTCATCCATAGCTAAAAATGCTTTGAATCAAGAAAATACCTCATTCTTTGCTTTCATAGGATACACCCATGTATGGTGAGTAACATCATCAATGAAGGTAACAAAATATACATGCTTCCCAAAAGATGGAGCCTTGACGGGACCACATACATCACTATGAACAAGTTGCAATTTTCTTGTAGTGTGTGTGTGACTATCTTTTGGAAAAGAAGCACGATGCATTTTTCCAAGAATGCAACCTTCACATGCATGCTTTTCAATGGACTCAAGCATACGCAAACCAATAACCATGTCCTTCTTTTGCAAGTAAAGCAAACTATTGAAGTTCAAGTGACCAAAATCAGCATGCCAAAGCTCCATTTCAGCCATGGAAGAATTATGAGCAACCAAGGCATTTGAGGCAGCCCTCTTGTATGTATCCATGTGATACAAACCATTACATAATGTACCGGACATCACGATAACATCGCCATTGCTGAAATCATGAACCATACACTTATCGTCAACAAAGTGTACATGAAGTCCAGCTTTGGCAATCAACGGAATTGAAATTAAGCTCTTCTTTATACGGGGCACATACAATGCATTTTTCAAGAGAACCACACCTCCATTTGCAGTCGTAAGCTCAATTTCTCCTACTCCAATGATAGGATAAGAGGCATTGTTTGCACACACCACATGTCCTCCTTTAGGTGCATCTTTCAAAGAGGCAAAAAATCATTTGCATGATGTTATGTGCTTTGAAGCACCACTATCAAAGAACCAATCCGAATCAGCCTCACTCACAAACATACATTTAGAATGCAAAGAAGCATCATAATGACATGTAACAACACATGCCCAAAAATCCTGAGCCATGTTAGCTTCATCATTCTTTACATTTGCTAGATTTTCAGCAATAGATATGCCAGATTCCTTCTTCTTTTCATTGCGTTTAGCAAGCTTTCTACACTCATCAATAGTATGACCAGCCTTCAACTT
The DNA here is from genome assembly GCA_020310875.1 of Ceratopteris richardii. Classification (NCBI taxonomy): domain Eukaryota; kingdom Viridiplantae; phylum Streptophyta; class Polypodiopsida; order Polypodiales; family Pteridaceae; genus Ceratopteris; species Ceratopteris richardii. The sequence goes on along the minus strand of CM035428.1, from coordinate 85,218,523 downwards.
TTCCAATATGTGTTGTTGGGCACTACACAACCTCATGACAATGTCTTTTCTCACTCCAATACCTGCAAAAAGATCTTAAAACACACAACAACAACAACATGTGCATGCTTTTATGAACCAACATAAGGTAATGTAAATTCATGTGCAAAGATAAAGTCGTATGAGGACAAGACAAAAGTGATCATAGATCTCACGATACCCAAGAAAAGAAGGAAGTGCAAACATTAATGGGCCATTGTGGATATCACTGATGGTTTATCCATATGTATGTTATTAACTAAAATGCTATATGGTTTATCAACTCACTTTGAATGGGTTGAAGATTTCAAAAAGGCATTCAATGAATTGAAGAAAAGTTTTAGCTCAACTCCCATTCCAAAGGTGTTAGATTGGACTAGACCATTCCATATTCGTGTGAACTCTTTCAACTTTGCAATCATACATATACTTGAAAAATTGGATGATGAAGGGAAGTTGGATCACCCCATATCCTATGTTTCACTCTAGCACAATGGAAGTACCAACGTGAGGAGATCAAGCTCATAAATGTCAATTTGCATAGACATGAGGATGATATGATGACCATGAGTGAGAGGAATCCACAAGTGTGTGAGTGAGAAGCACACTAACATGCACACACATACACACGCGCTACAAGGCTAGAAAAGGAGTTGAACAATGGAATCTTCTATTAGAAAACTTAAAGAACGTATACAATGCTGAAAAAAAGTTCACTCTCCAACTAGCTCACATAAAAAATGAGCTCTCTAGATCTTTTTATAGGTTTTTTAACTAGCTTTGGACTAGTTCATACTTGGTGTCTAACCCAATTAAAAATTAGGTCCCTAAGCTAATTTGGGGTTAAACAAGCTCTAAAAATTATGAAAATTACCTATGGTCTCTTCTAATACTCCTCAAGCTCAAGGACTCCTTGGCTTGAAAAAAAATGGAGTCAGTATTATAAAAATTGAGTATTTACAATGAGATGTAGTGATAAAAACCACTATTGGTTAGATGATTGATTTGAAAAAAATATGGCTAAGCCTATTCATTGTCTGATCGATATTGACTACCTTGTTTACTTATCCCAATGCCTAAGCATTGTCACTTGTGTTGTCCCTCTTGCCTAAGACTTCCTCGTCGAGTAATTCCTTCTTGATTGCTAACACTCCCCCGTTGTCGAGTATGTTGTCCCTGACATAACTTTGTTGGAGGGGTTGTGCTCTATAGTATTGGAGAACATGTTTAGTGAGATTTTGTTCTTTTGGCCAAAGTCTACCTACTAGATCTATCTTTAGCCACTCCGAATCTAGGTTGCATTTATTCGACCTAATAATTAAAAAATACCGAATATGTTCATTTTATTCGTGGTTGTCCGAATAAACACAAAAAAACGGACAAGGATACACTTTCGATTGAAATCATTTTCAAACAGGAATTTTTTGATCGAAAGTTCTTTCGATTGAAAAGAGGTTTCTAATTTAAAAAAAATAAGTATTTTTACATTCAATCAAAAATGTCATTCTGCATGTGTTTGTTTGAGAGTCTATAAAGCTTTAATCCTACCATAGAGACTCTTGTTTAGAGGCAAACGTAATGTTTTTGTTTTGCAGATTTGAAAGTATGTGTATGCATATGTGTGTATGTATGTGCATGTGTCACACATGCACATACATACACACATATGCATACACATAGTTTCATGCATACACACATGCGTACACATACTTTCATGCACACATACACATATACACACACATACATATACATATATACACATATACATACAAAATCATACACACACATAGACATATACACATACACATACACATATAGATACTTGCACATATACATACACACACATATACATACACATATAGATACTTGCACATATACACACAAATACATATACACATATACACACAAAATCATACACACACATAGACATATACACATACACATACACATATAGATAGTTGCACATATACATACACACATATACATACACATATAGATACTTGCACATACACACACACATAATATACACATATACACACAAAATCATACACATATATATACATATGCACATACACATACACACATATGCATACACACACATATACACACATACATACATACACACATATATACACATACACAAATGCACACATATATGATATGCATATAGATACATTTACAAATGCACACATATGCATACACACACATACACATATAGATACTTGCACATATACACATGCACATACATACATACATATGCATACATACACATATGCATACATACTCTTATGCATACATACACACATGCATATGTACATACTCACATACATACATACATACACACATGCATATGTATATATACATAAACACAAGCACATACACATAGTAAATCGACTTGAGCCTTGAAAAAAAATAAGCTTAGTCAAGAAATCTTATCTACCTTCACAATCATGTACAAGTAAGTAAAGTTAGGAAAGAGGGTTCTTGATGCATCAAGAACTAGCCCTACACATATGCACGTATGGTACTTTCAACCATACTTTTTTTCAACTTTTGTACCCGTATGTGTTTGTCGTATGATTGAGGTATATACACATTGCATCTAGTCTTCCCACCACCTACTTAGCTCAAAATCTATCAACCTTCAAAAAAACCTATAAAAATATAAATAAACAAAAATTCAATATTATATACTTGAAAAAATACAAAACTATATCATAAAAAGTAATTTTTTTTAAAACCTATTTGCATCTTTTTTGCCTTAAGTATCCAAGGATCAGCTGCATAAGTCGATTTCTATCAAAACTTTTCCATAACAAGTCCCTCTTGATGCTATTGTCTCAACAAGTCGATTTTCCTCCCAACAAGTCCCTCTTGATTCTATTGTCTTGATGCCAACATCTCAGCTAACAGAAGGTTCTTGTTGTATCAATACAATACAACTTCCTAAAGAAGATCTATGGATCTATAAAGTTGTATTGAATCGATACAACAAGAACCTTCTGTTAGCTTATATGCAATCCTGGATGCCTTTGATCTTCACTTATTAATACCTTCTCAACCCTTGAATCATAAAAGAAAAACATAAAACCTTTTCCAACAATTACAATAGTTTTTAATTCACAATCATACACACACATATACATGCACATACACAATCATATTAGATTTTCACTTACAATCATATAACATACACACGCATACCCATACCCATACCCATACACATACACATACACATACACATACTATTCTGAAGTAAGAATCAATATTGATTCAAACAATCACAATACATTTTTATTCACAATGATACACACATATACATATACTATTGTGAAGTAAGAATCAATGTTGAATCAAATAATCACAATAGATTTCATTCACAATTATACACTCAAATACACATACATATACTATTATGAAGTAAGAATCAATATTGATTCAAACAATCACAACACATGTTTACTCACAACTATACACACACATACATATACTATTATGAAGTAAGAATCAATGTTGAGTCAAATAATCACAATAGTTTTTAATTCACAAACAAAAATATTTTTGTTTATGATTTTAATACTAAAGTACTTAATATTTATAGCAAGAGTTTATACCTTGTTCTTTCTACGACACTGCAAGTTCATAAAAAAACAAAGCAATTCTTATGAAAAATGAGTCTAGTTGTATTCTTTTATAAAACTTTATTCGACCAAATTTGTTTCGATTGAACAAATTTTGACCTATAAATTTTTTATCGAAAACTTTTTTGATCAAAAGCACGTTTGATAAAAAATTGTTGAATTATCATGCAAAAAGTATTCACTCATGTCCGAATAAGCTGATATGGCACCGAATAATCCGATCGAATAATGGGGGCTTGCTGTAAAATTCTGTAATTATTCACAAACAAATGAATTGTCGAATAACAAATAATGCAACATAGCTCCGAATCAATAGCATTTGGGACTTCTGGATGTGCCATTCTATATTGTTCTGAATGTATGGCTTGCTCCAAGGCAAATAGCTACAACATGTGAGTCGGCTTAGAGATGAATACCTTTAGTGGTATCCCTAGAATCCAGTCAAGAACATATCTTAAAAGGTCTATTTATAACATGCCAATAAATATTTGATTCTTGTGTGCCAGGCATAGGTAGTCTTTAGTGGTGCAGTGGTGCTTATATCATACACTAAATCATAGTTGCCTTCTTCAAATCTGGGCATGGATATGTATGGCGATTTCACATTGCGGAAGGTGTTTAACACTACCATCGTAAGTTCAAATATTTTGAATGTCATTTATGCTACTACATCAAGATATTCTTGAGACGTGGTATCCAATGGCAAATAGTAGAAATCATATATGCCACTATGGGTGGTCCTTGTGGTGGTGCAATGTATGGGTAGTTTAACCAATCTACACACTTGGCGTTATTTCTGACCATGATGGCAAAGGTTGGCCACAAGCATCATCTTGGTACAGGGTCATACCATGGGCTAGAGAATATGTAGGAAAGCATGGGACCACATGTGTATCATTTCTTGTTACGTCTCTAGTAAATGTTGATGTTAATTGGGTTGAAATATGGTGCCTCTGCATGCTATTTTTGGTGCATCTTTTGGTTGAAATTGAGTTGCAAATATTGATTCCTTGCCAATGATGCACTTCACTTTTGCACTATAATCAGCTAATAGCACAAAATAAGGTTGATATTGCAGTTTAGAAGTTGTGATAAGGTGCCTATGAGATAGATTCTTGAAATATTCTGAATGAAGCATTGTATCTTTGATATTGGCCATTGCTTGGATCTGAATTGCTACTCGCTCGTCATGTATACAACCAATCTCTTCAACCTATTTTAGCCACTGTGGTCTTGGTGCCTCATATGTTTCTTACCCTTCAGAAGTGATATGGCCACCAGGTATATGTGGTTCATAGGCTTCCTCAAAGGTCTCTTCCATTGGGATCTCAATTGTCTCATCCGGTGCTTGAGATCGTCTAATCCGGTGCTGGTACTTTAGGGGGTTAGGGAGGCCGTTCTTATTGAAGAAGTCTAGTTTATAATTCTTGTATTTGTCTTCAAACTCTATTAGTTCATTTGGTTCTATGATAGTGATTGTAGGCTCAGGTATAGGTTGAAAGGGCACTGCCTATTGTTTTCATAATTGAGCTATCTGCTCTAATAGCTTGTCATGTGATTCTAGTAGGTTGGTGTAGCTCAGTGATGAGTAGCACCTCCTTTAATGTCAATCCGGGAAGACGTGAGGATGGTATGATGACCTCAAGCAAGTGAAGGCGCAAGTGCGTGAGTGAGAAGCACACTAACATGCACACACATACACATGCACACGTGCACACACGACAAGACAAAGAGTGAGAGGCAATGGAGTTCTTAGATTACTTTCAAAAAGCTCTTACAAGTTCAAATCAATTACAAGCTAACCTCAAAAATGAGCTCTCTAGCTCTATTTATAGTTTTTGACTAGGTTTTGGCCTTGTCCAGACCTAGTGTCCGGCCTAGTTAAAAATTAGGTTCTCTATCCTATTTGGAGGTTCAAACGGAGTCTAAAAAATGTGAAAACTGATAGGTAGGTACTTCTAAAGCTCCTCAAGCTCAAGGACTCCTTGGCTTGCACAAAACGGAGCTACAAAAATATGAAATGGTATTTACAATGGTTTTTAGTGATGAAAATCACTTTTTTTGTAGGGATTTCTTCTAACATTTTGACATACATTTCCTGGAGCTCCCTACTTGCTCCTTCTTCTTGTGTGCCCAACTCTTTGATGCCTGAAAAATTTAAATGGCCTACTTGCCAGATCTTCTTTGACTACTGTGCCTGCTTGTGCTGTCTCTTCGCTCCGACTCCCTCGTAGGCTTCCTTGTCTTGTGACTCCTTCGGTTCCTTGAATACTACCAACACCCCCCCTCTCTCGCGTCTGTCATCTTTGACAGACCCTTGTCTAGCTGTGCGTTGGACATAATATTGAACAACATCGGCAGCGAGGTGGTGTTCTTCTAATCGTAGCCCCATGCTAGATCTGTTAACAATGCATCCCAATTCACTGGTCCTGGTACGTCCGGATGTGGCACCCGCAGTTGTTCTGAATGGATGGTTCTCTCCACAGCAAATAAGTGGGGGAGATGTGAGGGCCTGGGTACAAATATTTCTGAGTGATATTCCCAGAATCCTGTTATGAACATCTCCTCGAATGTCTGTTTAAAGCAAGCTGGGAGGTACTTTATTCTGGCGTGCCAAGCATATATTACCTCTATTGATGGGGTGGTGCTCATGTCGTATACCAGATCTTGGTTTCCTGTAAGAAATCTGACACCTGAGAAGTGGGGGTCTTTAATATTCTTAAATATCCTGAATGTGATTAGCATTAGTTCAAAGATTTTCATGCACATTTGGGCCATCACATCGGGGGTATTCCGTAGTCGAGTGCTCCAATGACGGATGGTAGAAATCATATAATTCACAGTGGGAGGGCCTTGTGGAGGTGCTAGATAAACATAGTTTAACCACTTTGCACAACCTTTGATGTTCTTGACAGCTATTGTAAACTCTGGCCAAGTGCGCCTGCGGAAGACTGGGACATAACAAGGATTGTATTTAATAAAAAGTGGCATGTTAGTCCAAGTACGAACCATCTCTGTGTAGGTCTCAAGAAGACGGATCCTCCAGGTAGGTTGGTGAATGGATCCTTTTTTAGCACTTTCTGGGATATCATCGGGCCCAAATTGTGTGGCGAAAGTTGGAGGTTTGCCACATCTGCATTGGATCTCCGCGTTGTAATCTGCAAGGAGTACACAATATGGCACATATTGATCATCGTTGGTGCCGATCCATCTATGATGAGACATGCTGCGGAAATATTCTGACTTTATGATGGTGTCTTCTAACTTTGCCATTGATTGGATTTGAATTACCACTCGATCTTCATGGGTTGTTGCTGTTTTCTCTAGTGTCTGGAGCCATTCAGGTACTTCAACTTCTAAGGTGTCCATTCCTTCTGAGGTCTGTGCACCACCTGGCATCGGCATAGGAACATATGGTTCCTCATATGTTTCGTCCACCTCAATGGGTACTAATTCCTCAGGCTCTGGTTCTACAACTGGAGAGGGCTGCCCTTCATATTCCAGTAACTTTTTCTGCAGCTCCGCCACCTGCTCTGTCAATGCCTTTACTTCCTCTAAAGTCGAGGTCGTTTCTATGACTTTGGGGTGAGCCTCCTGTTCCCTGAGCTGGCTACGTAGTTCATCCCGTTCCCTTTCCAAATCATCATGTGCTTCTAATAAATCCGCATAGCTTTCCAAGATTGTTTTCATGGTTTCTGAGGGAACTTCTTTGAATTATTCTAGGTCGATTTCATGGGGAGAGCCTTCCATGGCAGCTTCCAGGTCTTCTTCGTTTTGTTTCTGCAAACGTTTGTTTTCTTCAAGGGCTGTAGCCATGTGTTTTCGGAGTAGAGTTAAATTTTGCCGGACTCTCAGGTTATCTGTTTGGTAAACCTCCAGTAAGGCTTCGAGTTGTTTGACGCCTGACTCTTGTGATGGTTGGGGTGTCTCTAGGAGGGTTTGATGAGCTTGCTCGAGAGTGGTGTAGTGTTGGTTGAGGTCTGCATTTTCTTCTTCTATACTTGTAAGCCGTCTTTGTAGTTGTTGATGATTCGTCGTCAGCTGATGATGACGGTCTTCTAAAGCCTGGTACTCACTCTGAAGTTGATACACGCATTGATGTAATGCTATGAATATACTATTTACATTAAACGATGCAGGGAAAGATGAAGATGCAGGGGGAATGGGGAAGGGGAAGGGAGTTGTGAATGCTGTGGAGTCCAGTGGTGAGGTAAGTGGAGGGGGTATGGGAGATTGAGGTTGCGTGGGGGGTGGGAGTGGTGTTGTGGCTGGTGATGTTTCCATTGTGTCGAATGTGTGTGTGACTGTGTAGATGGGAACAGTGGGTGGGGTGGATGTGATATTTGTGAAGAGTGTTGTGTAGGTGGGCATGGTAACTCCTCCGAATTGGATGCCGGGTGAGAGAGGAATTCCCATGACGACTTTGGTAATGGCAGAAATAGGTGTGGTAGTGCCAGGTGGTGAGGTGACATGTGTAGTGAGAGGTGAGGTGGGTGGTGAGAGTGGTTCCTCCTGATGTTCTTCTGTTTGTGTGTTGCCTCCTGGTTCTGATACATTGATGTGTATTTGTTTGCCAGATCGCATGGGACGGGTAGGCACTCGCTTCTCAAATCGATGAATATAAGTCATGGCTGCATGAACAGCCTCATCTAAGCCCACTGCGTCAGCGTGCAGGTTCATTGATTTGATGAACATGTCATCCACACCTTCCTCGGCTAGCATTTGGCTCATGATCATCTTTCCTGTTTCGAGCGACAGTTTGTGTTGCTCCTGGACCCGCTTCATGGTTTCGTATAATCTTTTTATTTGGGCCGAGTATGCCGGGGCACTTGCTAGTTCTGAAAGTTCTTCATATTCTTGATCGTACTCTTCGTGTGCCTCTTGTTCTTCTGTCTCTTCTTCATCGTCTTCTACTTCTACTACTCCCGATTGGGTCGGGGCTGAAGTTGTAGTCGTGGGTTGTTGTTCTTGGGTCTGCTCCGCTGCTGTCTCCAGGTTAGATTCATTGATCAAACGGGCGATTTCTTCATCTGTTAGATCAACAAGGGTGTAACCTTGAGGGAATTCGAAGTCTGAAGGAATAGGAGGAAACACCAGGTTGGGTCCTTCTGCACTTGGTCTGGGTAGGCGAATGGTGAATGGTCGGACACGCCTCGTTTGTGGGGGAGTCACCTCGGGTGTGGTAGTGGCTCCCCTTGGTTGAGCGCATGGTAATTGAACTCCCCCTCTCATCTTCTTCGATGGAGGGCCCGCCATTGATAGTCGTCTTTGGAACTCTTGGGCCCTAGACCATACTAGTGCCCTTTGAATGGGCACGTCATACGCTAAGCACCTATAAATTATTCTTGTGAGAGCACAACATCCATGAAGTACATTTTTTTGTTTCTTATTCCACCGTTGATGGGCTAGGTGTATTTGATCGATGATCCAGTGCGGTATGTTGATGGTGAGGTTCTCTGTCTCCGCCAAGTACAAGCTGAACCATATCTTTTTTGGTGGCATAGTGAACCGTTCTTGGGCAGGAAAAGCAAAATGTTGCATGATAGTTCGTAGGTGTAGAGCAATGGTAGGTGTCATTGCGACCATGTCCTTCAATTTGTTGAGGTCTTTATGCTTCATTCTGCCTGGAACCATTAGTTCTTTCTCAGTGGGAATATGCATTCCTTGCATGTTCAATGCTGGTCGTACCAAATTCAGGGTCGGTTTGAATCTCTTGAGTTTGTGGCCTGGCAATAGTGAGGGTAGCACAAAAGTACTATCGCCTCCCTTGGCCCTGCTAGGAGTGATGGTACTGATAAAGTAGGAGCAGCGAAGAAAATCTGGTTTAGGCAAATGTGCTCTGAAGTAGCTATCCAATCCCGCTTTGGTCCAAACCGATCGCATTACTTCTGCATTCTGATAGTTTTCAAATTCGCGAGTGAAAAAATGATAACATCCCCATTTGCCATTGAACTCAATTTCTGCTTCCCAGAAGTAGGTGCCATCCCCCAATGGCCCTGCGACATCACTAAACCAATGAGCATGTTTCCCCACTTGAGAAGTGTGTCCCTGAGGAGGGTCCTGAATCGGGAGAACATGCACCGCTTGAAGTTCTTGAGGCCTTTCGGTGAGTGGTGGTTCCAGGAGGAGGGTTTCAATGTCCACAATCTGTGCGCTAGACCCTGCCTGGGAACTGGTGCCTCCTGCTTCTGCCATTGTTATTGCTTGCTTGCTGGTTCTGTGAGAATATAGATCATGCGTTAATATTGTGATGGACAAGACAGAACACTTTTTGTCCCCGTTACAACATTATCATGAGGTGAGTAATGGGTTAGTGGGTCAGTGAGTGCTCGATGACTGTGTGTGTAGTTAATGAATGGATAGTCCTAGGAGCTAGATGGAAAGATGCAGTGTATGAGTGATGTAGTTAGCAAGTGGAGATGAATTTACAAATGGGGGTCGGGGGGTTTATTACAAGTCTTAGGTTGCCAAACACAATGGATGGCTTTCGGTTTTGGTTTTGTGGAGACTCTGGAGGGTTTTATGAGTAATTCTGCTTGGGGATGATGCATTTTTGGGACCCATTTACAAGTGAGTCTGTGCGTGCTTCTGGGCGACTGTGTGTTCGTGCATATTAAACAGGAGTGGGTAACGACTCCTTGAGTGAGTGAACCCTGTCGTGTATGATGTGATTCATGCGGGACTAGTTGAGCCCACAAGAAAGCCTTAGGCACCCAAATTTGTCTTGATTGTGGGCCAGCCTTCATCGACTTCTTGGGTACCCAGATAGTTTTCACTTTCTCAAAAGAAGTTTTGGAAGTCTTCTTATTAGTATCATGTCGATGATTACTAATAGGAAGTTGAGACAGTTGTCGTGACTTGATTGCAGTAAGCAGCTCGCCTTTTTGCACCCACAGTTGTTTCAATGACTGAGTCATTCTGTTTCGCACGTTCTTTTGGCCTCCCGCATAGGTAGTCTTCAGTAATTGATCTGCCTTCGGTTGCTGCCTCCCTCTGGCCTTTGGAAAAGAAGAGAGTTCCGTCGAGGCCTTGACTTCTTTATTGAGATCTCCATTCCTCTTCATCACATAGCTTTGGACAAGAACAACATGGTCAACTTCATGTGTACCCCTGGAAGGACCAGGAGTTTGTGCCTTTTCTAGTTCCTTGAGTGCTCCATTATCTAACTCAACTGTAATTCGACTCTGATTCACCCATACCTGAAGAAGTCCACTTCTTAGGTTTAAGTTGACTGCATGGTCATAGATCCAGTCTTGACCCAAGACCAGAGGCTCAGTGAGATCCTCATCTTGACACACTAGTACCTTAACTGTCATTGGAACATCTTCTATGGAGAGGGGAAGTTCCACCTCGCCCATGCAAGGGGTTTCCACACCTCCCAATCCTATGAGATATGCTTCTATAGGATTGACTTTTAATTTCAATTCTTGACAGTAAGAAAGCGTCACCGCACTAGTGGCTGCACCTGAGTCAATTAATGCTCGCACTGTTTTTGCACTAACTCCTTGTCCTATTTCTAAAGTCACAAAAGGACGTCGATCTATTATTCTTTGGGGACTTATTCCTGAGACTTCACACATTGCCACATGATATCCTGGATCCTCAAAAGCACGTGTCCTAGGTTGATCCCTACCCTGCCGTCTCAACTTCATCCTTCTGATGTGTTCTAAAGCTTCTGCTTGATCTTCTTCTCGAACTCGTTTTTCTTCTTCTTTGCGTTTCTTAGCAGTGTTGAGTCGACTGAGCATTTCTTCTGTGAGGGGTTCCTGATACAGCTTGACTCTGCACCCGCTGATGTAGCTCGGAAGAATATCACCTTCTAAGGTGGCTAATTGTACTGCTCCACTCGTTGAGATCCTATTTATGATCATAGTGCCATGGCCACGTTTCTCTAATTTTCTTGCATGTTGCTTCAAAGTGTAGACTAAAACTAGGTCTCCGGCCTTTAATCCTTTATCCTTAACATGGGCATCAAAGTACGCCCTCTGTCGTTTCTTAGCTGCATATATTCCTGCTGCAGCTCTTAGTCTGGTTTCACCTAATCGTTCAAGGTGAAAAAATTCTCGAAGAGAGTTCATGGCCCGTCCACTCATGCTCCTGTGCTACTCTCAATGTGGGAATCAAGAAGTCCAAAGGTAGCACCGCATTTTGGCCAAATGCCATCTGAAAGGGTGTGGCTTGGAGTACCGTTTTATAGGCCACTCGATATGCCCAAACAGCATGGTGTAGCTGTTTGTCCCAATCAGAGCGTTTATTATTCACTAATTTGGTCAACACATTGCACATAATCTTGTTTGTGCTTTCGGCTTGCCCATTAGCTTGTGGGTGGTAGGGGGAAAACTTCTTATGTACTACCAAGAACTCTTGGAGCAGATTTTCAATAACTTCATTCAAGAAGTGAGTGCCTCTATCGCTTACAAGCTCTAGAGGTAGCCCGTATCTAGTGAACACATTCTCAAATAGGAACTTAGCAGTTGTTTGAGCATCGTTCTTTGTCGTAGCTTTTACCTCAACCCATTTTGTTAGATAGTCTGTGGCAATAATGATGCATTCAGCATGTGAACCCTTGGCTGGGGGATTAATAGGACCTACAAAGTCTATTCCCCACTTAGAGAATGCACGTCCACCCATCATAGGTTTTAGTGGCATCTCATCTTTGCGTATAGGATACTGAGTTCTCTGACAAACGTCACACCTTTTCACATAGGTATGTGCATCCATGTGAAGGGTCGGCCACCAGAAGCCCGCAAATAGTATTGCCTTGATCACCCGATCTGGTCCAAAGTGTCCTCCTGCTACACCTTGGTGAGCAGTTTCCAAGATCTTGAGATATTCACTCTCATGGACACATAGTCTCAGGTAACCATCCTTGCCACGCTTGTAGAGATTATCACCAATGAGTGAGTACTCTAGGGCTTCTTGTTCTAGACTTCTTTGTCTCGTCAGGGTCATATCTTGAGGGAATGTTTTCGTCCTTAAGAAGGCTACTAATGGTTCACTCCAATCTGGCACAATGGATTGATAAAGAGTGGCATGTTCCACAGGTGGTTTCGTGCAACAGATTGGGCATTCTTTACACATCTTCTGTACATCAGCTTCCATAGTAGGCCAATGGACTCCGAGTCTCCTTAGTGTCTGTAGGGTTCGTTGTTTTGAGTAGTGTTGCTCTAATGCACCTACATGTGCCAATTGCAACCATTTAGCGTACTCATCCTCTTCCACACAACAAGCCAATATCCCTTGGTCTGTCTGTTTGTACATGCTTCCTGCCATGATGTGGTACTTGTGGGCTCTTACTACCTCTCTACCTTGAGTGTTTATGACTGGGTGGTTAGGCCCGTATGTCAATCTGGCACTAATGGCTTAGCCCACTGAGGTACAACTTCCAAATTAAACAGGTAAGCATCAGGAAGGTCATCTGATACTCCTTGTGGGGCCTCTCCAGATGTGAGCCTAGAGAGATGGTCTGCTCTCAAATGAGTCCTGCCTTTCCTCACTACTACCTCAAAGTCATATTCCATTAGTAAGAGAAACCATCTTACTAATCTACCTGTATTACACGGCTTGTTTACCAAGTACAACAATGCTTGATGGTCAGTAAAAAATTTAAACTTATTTGCAAGCAAATAGTGTCTAAACTTCTTAATTGCATATACCATGCCTAAGCCTTCTCTCTCAGTAGTGGTGTAATTTTGTTCAACTGCATTCAATTGTCTACTGGCATAGGCAATTGGGAGATCCATATTACCTTCACCAGTAGGTTGTGCGAGTACACATCCAATAGCATAATTGGATGCCACATGAACATGAAAGGGTTTATTCCAATCTGGTGTAGTCAAGATTGGGGCTGAACATAATCGTCGTTTAAGCTCATTGAAGGAATTTTCACACTCATCAATCCACTCAAAGTTAGTCAAAAGTCCATACAGAGGCTTTGCTATGATGGCATACATGTGTGTAAACCGTCCGTAATAACCACAATGCCCCATGAAAGCTTGTACTTCCTTGACATTCTTTGGCCTAGGTAGCTCCGCTATGGCCCTCACTTTCTCTTCATCAGTGGATATGCCATTCTTTGACACTATGTGTCCTAGAATCTTGCCTTGCCTGACCATGAAAACGCACTTTTCTGGGTTCAGGCAGACTTGATATTCTCTACATTTGTCAAAGATTTGTCTGAGTTCAGGAATATGGGTTTGTCTAATGTTGGAATGAGCACAAAGATCATCAACATAGACTTCTAAGTTCTTCCTCAGGAACTCTTTAAACACGTGACACATCAATCTTTGAAAGGTAGCAGGTGCATTAGTAAGCCCGAATGGCATTACCCGAAAGGCAAAAATGCCCCATTCAGTGGCAAAAGCCGTCTTATGTTGATCTTCTGGAGCTATGGCTACTTGATTGTAGCCCGAAAATCCATCAAGGAAGCTTTACACTTCCTTGCCTGCTACTCTTTCTAAGAGATGCTCTGTGATAGGAAGCGGATAGTTATCTCGAATTGTGGCGGCATTGACCTTCTTCAAGTTAATGCATACACGTAGCTTGCCATTCTTCTTGGGCACCACAACAATGGGGGATACCCATTTCGTGTGCTCAATTTCATAGATGAATCCAGCTTCTACCAGTCTATCTATCTCCTCTTTGATCTTAGCAGCATAGTTATCATTATATGTGTATGGCTTTTGCTTGGAGGGTTTGGCATCTGAGGTCATGGGGATAGTGTGTGAGCATATGTCTGGGTCAACACCCTTCAAATCCTTGTAACTCCAAGCGAATACATCTCTGTATTCTCTTAGCAAGGCTATCAATTCGTGCTCTTCGTCTTCCGTCAGGTCATGGCCTATGTACGTGCATCTCTCTTCTCCTTCTTCCACGGCTACCACTATTTTCTTGGTGGTTTCTTTGTTATCATAGGCCTCCCCTGATTGCGCCTCTCGTTTAGGCATTCTGATCATGACTCTCCTGTCATCTATCTCATACTTCTTAAAATTTTTCGGGACCTCAAACAAAGATTCTTCCTCTTCTGGTGTGACTTCTCTCTTCTTTCTTTTCTTTCCTTCTTCCTTCGGGGTCACATGTGTGGCTAGTCTTACATCATTTGTAAACTCTCCATGCCTCTGGGGTTGAAATTCTACTTCATAGAAGTATTCTTCATCTGATGCAAAAGGTGGATCCATAATGATTGACTCTAGATCGGAGTCACTTGCATCCTCAAATGCCTCAGGGCTAGGTTCACATTCTTCTAACACTTCCTCTCCCATGATTGGATCTATGGAGAAAACTGAAATATCATAGCCATCCTCATCATAGTGGGGTGTCCATTGTTCTTCATTGATGGCTACATCCATGGTTGCTAAAATTTCTGCCCAGCCGTGGGGTTCAAATTCTTCATCAGGAAATACTACAGGTGCATAGGCTGGGTCTTGAATGGATCTATGTGTTTCTTTTGCACCTATTTCTCTGGCTTTTTCTCTCTTCTCCTCTTCTACTGCCACTTTGCACATCCATAAGTGAGTGTCTTCATGCATCCATGAGGATCCTGATCCTATGGAGTGCACCGACTCTGTATCATCTTTAGCTCTATGGATGGGATTCCATTGGATAGGAGGGACATCTCTATGAGAGTAATCTTTGAGATTGACTTTGGTCGTAACACCTAAGTGTTGCAAATACAAGGAATTGGTTCCCCAATCCTGGACCACTTGCAACTGTCACATAAATGGTCTTCCCAAAATCATCTCGTAGGCATGATTCTTGCTAAAATCACAGATAGCAAACGTGTGCTCAAACTCTACACCACATGTAGTGAGAGTTATTCCTTCAAGTAGTCCTAAAGGCCTCTCTATGTGGCCATCAGCCGTTTGCAATTTCATCCTCGTGGGCCTGAGTGCTGGCTTGCCCCACCGCTTCCATAGGGAAGTGGTAGCAATAGCAACTCCTGCACCTGAGTCCAAAATTGCCTTGGTTGTGTACCCCTGATGGGTAATGGGAAGATAGGTGTTTCCTTCTTCACCTTCACTCATATCTCCTATCTTGTCTAGAGGAATTTCTGGCACTGTCCTCTGAGAACCTACCTGGGAACAAGGTTTTGCTATCTCTGGCACTTGTTTGGCTACATGTTTCCATAACTCTGGCCTAACTTTGAGTAGCTCTTCTAAAGTGAGGTTGCACTGCACTTTAGTGTTTTTCACTACTTCCGTATTCCTAGGTATGACTGAGTCTTCGTTTCTTACCATGACGGTGGGTGCTCTCATACAGGTCGACTTGGCTTCCCATGGGCCTGTGAAACGGGGTAATTCCTGTAAAGAATTAGACTCAAAGTCTAATCTCTCTTGGGACTGGGTGCTCTCCTGCTCTCCATAAATGGAAGGAATATCTTGTGGGAATTGATCTTGCGTGTCATCCACAAGTTCAATGGGAGGAGGGGCTTCACTTTCATTAGCCCATTTGTCTTCTTGAATCTCTCGTAGGAATTCTGGAGTGAACCTATTCATAGAAGAGGAGGTGTCTGGTTCAGTGGAATTGGGCACATAAGCTTCCTGTGGGGGATGGCTTATGTTTTTGCTTGCCTCACCTCTTTCTTGATTTTTTTCTTCCTTGGTAGATCTTGCAATTATATTCTCTAACTTCTCTAGGAGTCCATCCAAGTGCAATTGTGTCTTAGCTGAGCCTGAGTAGTTGAAAAGGCGATTGGCTTCAAACATGGTCTGAGCCAATGCGACCATTTTTGCACATAACTTGGTTCTCTCTATCTCTAGGTAAGCTCTAGGGTAGCACTTGTCATGATCCGTCACATTTGGCCCTTCTTGGATTCTGGCCTGATATGCCTTAAGCATCATGTCTATGTCTTCAGGAGTGGGGTCAACTAACACTGATCCTACTCTAGGGGGTGGTGGTATGGTCTGAGGTAGGTGGACAGATGGTGGGTTAGATGGTGATGGAAGTGAGGGTGGTGGTGGTATGTGAGAGTTTGTTTGAGATGTGAGTTCAAAAATTTTGGCTTTTGTTTCTCTTATGCTTTCTTCTAAGTCGCTCATCTTTTTAGACCATTGTCTTTTCATTCTTTCTCGACTATCCCTCCAGGCTCTCGATCGTTTCTTGGCTATACTCTCAGTTTGACTAACCTCTACATTCTTCTCTTGACCTATTCCTGGGTTCTGTTGCAGAGCCTGGGCTCTAGTGACTACTTGTACTGGTGCATTGGACGTCACACTTCCTGTAGAGTCTACTACTAAGCCAATAACATTGATTGGAGTTATTTTTGGCATATTATTAGGATTCTTAGGGCAATCTCGTAAGAGATGCTCCTTTCCACAATCTTGGCAAAAGCCTTGAATTGTCACTGACTGCGGTTGTGTAGGTGGAGGTAAGGGGCAATCACGAATGAGGTGATCTCCCTGACATTTGTAGCATGGTCCTCTAGGGAATGGGGGTCTTACCTGCCTAGGCTGGGGCCTAGAATTAGGGTTTGTGTACATTACATTTGTGTATTCTGGCTCCCAACTAGGTTCGCGTGGTTCTTCACTGTAGTAGGACTCACCATGTTTAGGAGATTGCATGTAGTAAGCCTGTGGACTATCAATATGTGTAGAATCAAAGCTATGATCACTTGGGTCACTTTCTGAGAGCAGCGGTGTTACTAGCACTATAGCTCTATTCAAATTTTCCTCAGCTGCTGCATACTTTACAGGAATCACATTAGCTGGGGTTGGAGGTTGTTGAGCTAACACAGGCTGTGGCCTTTGTTGGTTCTAGTAGGGTTGTTGATAGGGTTTCTGCGGTCTACCATATTGTTGTGGGGGGTGCTGGTTCTGGTTTCTTCCCTGTTGTGGATAGGGCTGAGGGTAGGTTTGTCTAACTGCTTGCTTATTGTACGGGCAATCTTGTGCTGTGTGATTTGTGTATCTCCGTTCTATGGTGCAATATTGGCTGCTAGGATTCACTTGGGGTTGAGCCATGATGGGACATGCGTTCGCCATATGGTCACCACCGCAAGTATAGCACCTCTTTACTGGGGCAAATCTAGGAATTTGTTTACTAGAGACACCTAGTTTTTGAGCTACCTTCTCCGCAAGTTCCTCAATTGATGTGGATTGTGAGGAAGAGAGGCTAGAAGCACTATCAGAATCTTTGTAGATTTTTGAAAGCTCTAGTTCCTCCCCTAGGTTATCCTCAATGTTGATGCACATGCGTACACACTCTTCTATGGTCCTAGGGTCCTTCAAGTACACATAGTAACGCAACTTTGTACTTAGCAATCCATCCAAGAATAAAGCCACTTGTTTGGCAGGTGTGGGTAACTCAGGAACATGGCATCTCTCAAGATATTGCCTAAATCTTCTTCTTGCAAGTCTCACAGTCTCCTGGGGGGTCTGCTTGAAGCTGTAGATCAGTGAGGAAGTATTATGCCTTATGCCACTCTTAGAGAATTCGGTGATGAAGGCTTCTAAGAGTTGGTCTATGCTCCTGAACTGTCTCCCATTCAATGGTTGAAACCACGTAAGGGCTGTGTTCCTAAGTGTCAGACCAAAGGCATTATATTGCATGAATAGGTCCTCAACTTGTTCAGCTCTCAAGACTTGCCTAAACTCGGCCACATGATCATATGGGTCTCCTGTGCCATCGAAGTAATTCTTCATGGACTTAACTAACTGAGTCGGTCTCAAAATCCTGGTGTGTTCCCTAGGCCTTGGCAGAGGGAAGTCATCTGTGTTCCTTTGATTCCTTGGGGCTCTAAATCCTTCAGGTTCCACTCTATTTGTTTCCGTTCTCGTTCTGTCTCTTCCCACTGGGTTGGTAAAGCTTACCTCCGGTCTATCTCTAGGTCTGTCTCTTTGAGTTCCGTGAGCGTGGGAGGTTCCAGCTCTTGGGTGACCAAAGGACACATTCGATGTTGGTTGGGGGAAAATTTTGAGTTCCGTGAGCGTGGGAGGTTCCAGCTCTTGGGTGACCAAAGGACACATTCGACGTTGGTTGGGGAAAATAAATTCACCTTTCCAAGTGTAAGCATGCCTATCATTTTCTGTAACCTCTGAAGCGTGATCTAAGTAGGTCACTCTACCTAGGCTATCAGGATCTTTGAACTCATATATCATGATTGTTCCTACCTCACTCGGCTGATTAGATCTATATCTCCAAAAGGCTTCATCTGTCTCTCGGTTCAGGAGTAGATCTATGCTCTTATTGTCTTGGGGAATCCACTCTGGTGTGATAATCCTAGTGAGAACAGATTTGCCTCGGGGGGTTCTAGGTTCTACACCCATGTTTTCTAGGTCACCTAAGTCCGTTTCTGGGACCACATTCCCAAATTCATCTGTCCTATCTGGATGACTGGTGACTACATATATTGTCCCTTCCTTGTCTAAGTATGCTCCGTTTTCAAACTTGACCGCTGGATGCTCTAGTCCAATGGATTGGTCAAGGTTTTTAATCTGGACCACAGATCTTCCTAGGCCGTCCTCATAGATGCTAGCACCTAATCGGTTGGTCCTAAGGTATTCGAGTTGCATCTTGTAAGGGCCTTCCACCCTATGTAAATATGGCACCCCAGAACTTCCTGTAGGTCTCTCCATAGCGTGGGACATCTCAGACTCACTCGTCTCAGAGCTTGGGTAGTACGAATGATGGCTCAACTGCTGGGCCCAAGACCTAGCAGTATGATTGACACTAGCCTCTGAAGATCTAAGACTTTGTCTATCTCTCCCTAGGTGTCGTCCTGATCTAAGGTTCATAAGACCAATTGAATAATCCCAATTTTTCCCAAGTACACTTTGCGTTGTTGAGTTCTTTTGTATTAGTCACTTTTTTTTTTTTTTTAATCCCTTAGGGTGTCACTTCTTGTCCAGTTACTCTTCGCCGCAAGGAACACTTAAATTTTTATCGTACTTTGAGTGTGGTCGCTCAATTTAATTTCTTTTCCCTTAGATTGCTTCGCGATTGTAACCTCCTAACACATGCACTTGCGTGATTAGGGTTCTTGGACTTGGTAGTTCTTAACGTGTTCCTAATTAACCAAAACCTCTATCCGTACTTAGCCTATGCTAGGGATTGACAGAGGGTGTTGAGAATTTCCAACCTTAAGTTTCTTCCCTTGGTTGCCCTTGTATGCCCAGGAAGCGTGTTCCCAAGCTCGCACTTACTCTTGCTTCGAGTACCCTTCGATGCTCTCAAAGTACCTGAAAAAGTCCACAATTAGCTCAAGAATTGAATTCAGTTGACAGACAGATCACTTTCATGCATGTAATTTACAGACCCCATTGCCTTTTGCCTTTATGGAAAACAATCCCAAGGGACCCTCAATTTTTTCCTACCCCGGGTTATGGTCAGCTTCACATTATCCTATCTAATAATCTTGACATTAATTCTATCGTAACCAGTGGAAGTTTGGGTTGTATTCTCCACGAGCTTTCCAACAAAACAAAAATCCCCGCAATCGGATTTCGTATGAGGAAGTTATGTCCACTCAGGGTTTTGGGGCCAAATCAGGATTTTAAACAGGTTAGCCGGCAAACAGGACTTCTCGAAATACTTTGTGTAATGGCCTCACAATGCAATGATGAACCCTAGTATTTGTCCCACAATTTGTCAAGAATAGTCCACTGTTTTTTGCCCTAAAAAATTGGCCAAATTTGCCCTTCAATCGCGTTCGCAAGCTCTGTCAATCGCGATTGATAGGTCAATCGCAATAGACATGTCGGTCGCGATTGACAGGTCCGTCGTGGCTGTCAGTCATGATTGATAGGTCAATCGCGATTGACACGTGGCCCGGATTTTCAGTCAGTCGTGGTCAAAGGGTCGTTGACTGTGTCAGTCGCGATTGATGGGTCGGTCGCGATTGACAGGTCCTTCGCAAGGGTCTGTCTGTCGTGGTCAAGCAATCGTTGACTGTGTCGGTCGCGATTGATAGGTCCGTCGGGGCTGTCAGTCGCGATTGACTGGTCGATCGCGATTGATGGCTCGATCGCGATTGACACGTGTCACGCGTAGATTTTGTCAGTCGTGGTCAATCGGTTGTTGACTCTGTCGGTCGCGATTGACGTGTCGGTCACGATTGACAGGTCTGTCCGTCGTGGTTTGTCGATCGCGATTGACAGGTCTGTCCGTCGTGGTTTGTCGATCGCGATTGACAGAGCGATCGCGATTGACAGAAATCTGAGGAATTTTAAAATTTCAAGCACACATTTGGGAAGCTCTAGGCATGTAGATCATGATTATGTACTTTGTTTAGCAAAAAGACCATTTTTTCTGTCGGTCGCGATTGACAGAGGTCAACGCCTCGGGACCTGCACAGTCAAATTTTTTTTACCTGCTAGAGTTGGTGCAGCTGCTGGGGATGCTGATTCTTGCAGAAAATCTCAAAAAACACAAAAAATCACAAGCACACAAACGCTCTCTCGCTCTCTCTCACAAGCGAAATGAGGGAAATGGTATGGGTGGGATGATATGACCAAAAACTGAAATTTTTCGCGATGATGGAGATGGATGTGGGAGATGGTGAGGATGATGATGGTGATGAGAAAAACAAAAGAAAATAGATAAAAGTGAAGAAAATACCTATGACTCCAACACGTCAACTCTACGTCTTACCATCACACGCTCGTCCTCAAAGCTCGATCCCCGACAACGGCACCAAAATTTGGTGTAGCTCAGTGATGAGTAGCACCTCCTTTAATGTCAATCCGGGAAGACGTGAGGATGGTATGATGACCTCAAGCAAGTGAAGGCACAAGTGCATGAGTGAAAAGCACACTAACATGCACACACATACACACGCACACGCGCACACACGGCAAGACAAAGAGTGAGAAGCAATGAAGTTCTTAGATTACTTTCAAAAAGCTCTTACAAGTTCAAATCAATTACAAGCTAACCTCAAAAATGAGCGTTCTAGCTCTATTTATAGTTTTTGACTAGGTTTTGGCCTTGTCCAGACCTAGTGTCCGGCCTAGTTAAAAATTAGGTTCTCTATCCTATTTGGAGGTTCAAACGGAGTCTAAAAAATGTGAAAACTGATAGGTAGGTAATTCTAAAGCTCCTCAAGCTCAAGGACTCCTTGGCTTGCACAAAATGGAGCTACAAAAATATGAAATGGTATTTACAATGGTTTTTAGTGATGAAAATCACTATTTTTGTAGGGATTTCTTCTAACATTTTGACATACATTTCCTGGAGCTCCCTACTTGCTCCTTCTTCTTGTGTGCCCAACTCTTTGATGCCTGAAAAATTTAAATGGCCTACTTGCCAGATCTTCTTTGACTATTGTGCCTGCTTGTGCTGTCTCTTCGCTTCGACTCCCTTCGTAGGCTTCCTTGTCTTGTGACTCCTTCGGTTCCTTGACTACTGCCAACAGTTGGCATAGTCTTCCAATATGATTTATATTTTTCCTGGTGGAATAGCTTGGAACTTTGATTGATGGGCTGATTGGCATGCCAAGTGTGTTCTCAATTGCGGTCTCTAGGTTACCTTGATTTTCCTACTACAACCTCTTGTTCTATTTGTGTGCTTCTTCCAAAATTCATCAAAGTAACATCATGTTGCGTTGAAGCTTGGCATTATATCCCAATTGGATGTGCAAGTGACTCTCCATACTCATACTACTTCTTAGTCCATGTTTTGATTTTTGGACTCAAGTTCCTTGTGGGATTATTGCAAGGAGTGTTATTGTTCGTGTAGGGCAACATTGCTTGCAACAAGCTCCAAAATTTGCTCTTGTAGGTTTGAGGATTGCTCATTGAGAGCATCGTTGCACACTACAAGCTGCTAG
The DNA here is from genome assembly GCA_020310875.1 of Ceratopteris richardii. Classification (NCBI taxonomy): domain Eukaryota; kingdom Viridiplantae; phylum Streptophyta; class Polypodiopsida; order Polypodiales; family Pteridaceae; genus Ceratopteris; species Ceratopteris richardii. The sequence goes on along the minus strand of CM035428.1, from coordinate 85,196,101 downwards.
CATTTGTGCCTCAATTGATTAGAACAATTTATCATCGAATTAATCATTAAATCTATAATCATGGATGCAATATGTAGAGAAGGTAATGCAGGGGGAAGGGAGTGGGGATGGGAAGAGTGAATGTTGTACAAAATGGTGTGGTGGGTGTAGGTCAGGATGGTGGAGGGGGGTTTGGGGAAGGTGGAAGTGTGGGGGGAGAGGGAGGTGCAGTGGGTGGCGACATGTCCATAGCTTTGGATGTGGCTGTGCATGAAGTGTCCACCATAAAAACAAGGATTGTGGATGCGGTGCTTGTGGTGCGTGTGAAAAACAGTGATTTTGTAAAAGGTTGTTGACATTGTGAAGAGTTGTTGCACTCACAAGGAAGTTGGGTTCGGGGTAAGAAGATAGAGGCAAAGAGTGAACTAAAGGTTGGAGAATAGGTGGGAGTGAAGTTGGAGGTAGTTATGGTGGAAACAAAGATGATAATGAGGAAGAGTAGGGCATCTGTGGGTAATGAGCTTGGGTTGATTGCGATTCAGGGTGGCCTATTATGCTAGATTGAAGGGTTGGATGACCCATTATTAGTTGTTTAAAGGCAAGTTCAGAGGTTCTTGTGTGGTATAAAGGGTTGGCGATAGAGGAGAAGGGGTGCAAGTGAGAAATAGGGTTGTAGAATGTGAAGGCGTCTATTTTAAGTGGTGATTTTAGTAACTACTACGGTATCCTCAGTCCTAGGGGGTGAGCGATGGGCTCTTCAGGTTGGGTGATGGCATTCGAGAGGATGACAAGTTTGGGTTCTATGATTCTTGCTAGGGATGGATGGGAATTGGAAAGGCTGGTGGGGTCTATACATTGTTTTCCATTGCTAAGTCAATGATGGCTACTGTGGTTGCGACTTTAGTGGTAGATTGGGCCAATGTGGATGCTTATGTTGTCGTGATGGGTATTTGGATCATCTTCCCATACCTTTGTCGAGTGCAGATGCATCATTCATTGTACTAAGCTCTAGGTCTTTGTAGCATATGGTCTATAGCTTTGATGATACCACATGTCTTTGTTAAAGCATGCAGTGAGTCAATGAAGTATTGATCCACTTCATATGCCTCAAGGAGTTGTTCCATTAGGACATAAATTTTTCTTACTGATAATCTACCTTTGGCCTGAACACTTTCCATTATTTCTCATAGTCTTCGGAGTTGAGTTGTATAAGTAGGTGCTCCTTCCTCATCCTCCTCTTCTTTGTCCTGCTCTTGTCTCTCTTGTTGTCCTTCTTCCCTTTGTTGTTGTTGTTGTTGTTGCTCTTCTGTATTTTGTCTCAGACCCTATGTTCACATTGATCAAAGCAACATCATGGAGAAGCTTCTCAAAATCAAATGTGCCTAATTCATTTAATCCAAACTCTACTTGAAACTCAAACTTTGGGGGTAGTAGAGGGGTGGTTGGTTGTGTAGAGGATGCTCTGTCAGTGCTACATCTTGGAAGGAAAATTATGAATGGTTGTACAATTCTTTCCCTTGTCAAGCATAGTGCCTCTTGGTTGTGCACAAGGAAGAGTGCCTCTCATTCACTTCACTTGGGGCGTTGATGCTTTTTGACTCTTGAAGTGAATCTAGGACCATGTCAAAGCTCTCTGGATCGGTATATCATATGATAAGCACTTATAGATGATACATGTAATGGCAAAACACCCATTCAATATGGGTTTGTGGAACCGTTGGCCACTTGCTACATATAGCTACTTCATATCCATATGGGGAGGTTGATGGTTAAACTTGAGGTCTCAACCAAGACAAGACTAAACCATATTTGCTTATGTGGTTGAGTAAGGCAATCTTGTCTAGTTAAAGCAAAATTTTGCATACATAAAGTGGTATTGAAATGTTTGGTGTCATAGATGCCATGTCTTTGAGCTTCATAATGTTTCCATTTGTCATGTTGTCTAGTATTAATGCCTCCTTATCTAATAAGATATGAAAAGGGCCTCTCATACTAAATTCAAGGTAAGCCTAAACTTCTTCATCTCGTTGTTATGCAAGAGGGATGGGATGATAAAATTTCTTGGTACATCTTTCCCATTACTTGGTTGTAAAGTAAAGATCAGATAGTAAAATTGCATAAAATTTGGCTTTGGTAGTGGTTTACTGAAGTACTTTGTAGTCCATCTCTCTACCAGACAACTTGGAGCTCCGGTGTGTTCTAGAGCTGCTAGAACTCATGGGTAAAAAATTAGTATCTCCCCTAGACATTATTAAATTCACACTTTGATTTGTAGATGTGGACTGCATCTCCAAGGGGTGCCGCTAATTCGTTGAACCAATGTGAATGGGGGTTGATCTTTTTTGTCTGGGCACTAGGTGGATCTTGAATTGGGATGACGCTCATATGCCTAAATTCTATTGGCCTTTTTGTTGGAGGTTTTGAGATGGGCATGTTACTGACATCCATAGGCTGGGAACTAGGTTTTGCTTCAACCATTTCTCACCAATGTAAATTATGCTCTTTTGTTGATCTGTTAGGACAAGAAGAACCATATTAGTATTGTCTAAGAAACTTGATGAGGCCTTGTTCCCTTTACAATACCAACATGTCTTCCCCTTATCCCTATGTGTAAATTTAGTGCTCATGTGATTGATGAGTGCACAATGTAGTGAGAGTGTGAGTTAGTGTGTAGCCTAGATGCATACTCGAGCAATGCATTAGCTTTGCATGCTCCTAATAGTGTATAAGTATATTACATGGTTGGTTTGGGTGGTAATTTAAAATGTATGACACTCCAAAACTCTCTTATGGGATTACAAGATTGGAGTTTTGGCTCATACATGTTTCTTGATGATGACTTAACCTAGTTGTGGGACTTTTTAGGTACCCATTCCCAGTTGTTCTAGGAAAGACTTTACATGATGACTTAGTCATAATAGCTTTTTGCATGTGCTTCTTGGGGGTTGAGATTGATTTTGACTTGTTAAAACCTAAGAGCTCCTTTGTAGATATCTAAGCTCATAAGAAGGTCTTAGGCACCCAAATTTGTCCATTATTGTGGTTAGAGTTCATCGACCTCTTTGGTACCCAAATATTTAGAATTCTTTAAGATGACATTCCTCATTGGTTTTCAGTTTGATCCTTTCGCTTTCTCATCTACTTCTTTGATAGTGGTTTTAATACCAAGGGAAAATCCATTGCTCAACCTTTCATACCTGATCTGCTTCATACCAAGAACTACTTTTCTCTTATATTTGACATGTATTCTTGATGCACTAGTCTTCTTGTGCTACTTAGCTAGTCTCTTTGGTTGAAATATTGCTTCCACATACATCTTTGGAATCGAAAGGAGATTCACTAGCTCTCGAGCTTGTCATTCATTGGTTGAATCCTTCTGCATCATAGAATTTCGGACACATACAACATCTTTTTTGCCAAGATTAGTTTTAGAAGAACTCACTCATGTGGAGGACTTAGATCAATGACCATGAAATTATCTAATTCTACTCTCAACTCTTTTTCGCATACCCAAACCTGAAGAAGCCTTCTTCTTAGGTTTAAGTTGTGGGATTTGAGCTCATGACCTACCGACTAGGAGTATGATGGGCTAACCACTTGCCCCAAAAGCCATGGTTAAGGATTACTTCCTAATCCTCCTACTTAGGGTGTGGTTCAACCATCTTCTGCCTATCATATCTTGAGTCTAACACTCTCTTCCCCTTCTAGAGATCATTTTCCTCAATTATCAATCCTTGATTTTCCCTTGAATTGATGTCCTCACCCTTGCACAGTCTCTTGAAACTTCTTATTCTCAAACTTGGTCTTTTGAACCTTGCCTTTTTTCTTCTTGGACACTTGCTTACAGACTTGCCTTGCTCTTAACCTTGGTATCTTGAGCCTTGCCTTGCTCTTAACCTTGGTATCTTGAGCCTTGCCTTGCTCTTAACCTTGGTATCTTGAGCCTTGCCTTTCCACTTCTTGGCTACTTGCCTATGGACTTACCTTGCTCTCAACCTTGGTATCTTGAACCTTGCCTTTCTGCTTCTTGGCCTCTAGCTTACACACGTGCCTTGCTCTCAACCTTGGTCTCTTGAACCTAGTGCTTACCCATGCAAGGTATCTTGGATTCTTTGCATTTCTTAGCTATGTTAAGCCGTCTCAACATTTCTTCTATCAAAGGCTCTTGATAGAGCTTGACTTGACATCCACTGATGTAGTTTGGAAGCAAATCTCCTTCTAAAGTGGCTAACTAGATGGCTCCACTCGTGGAGATCCTATTGATAATCATGGATCCATAACCATGTTTCTCTAATTTATGTGCGTGTTGCTTCAATGTGTATACCAAAACTAGATCACGAGCTTTCAAACCTTTATTTTTCATGTGTGCATCAAATATGCTTTTTGTCTTTTCTTTGTCGCGTATATGCTGGCTACTGCATTCAATCTAGTTTCACCTAATAGTTCTAAATCAAAGATCCTTGAGGATAGCTTGTAGTCTATACATTGATGCTCTTATGAAAACTTTAGTGTAGGTATCAAGAAGTTTGATGGAAGCACAACATTCTGGCCAAAAACCATATGAAAGGGATCAATGTTGAGTACCATTTTGTAGGCAACTTGATATGCCCAAACAACATGATGAAGCTATTTGGCCCAATCGAGCTTGGTCAAAATAATACACATGATCTTATTGGTGCTCTCAAATTGTCCATTTTCCTATGGGTGATAGGGAGCTGACTTCTTGTGAATGTACATGAAATCTTATAGAAGATATTCAATGACCTTGTTCAAGAAGTGGGTCCCATGATCACTTACTAATTCGATTGACAATCCATATCTTGTGAATATGTTTTTGAACAAAAATTTAGTTGTTCTTTGTGCATCGTTATTCCTAGTAGCTTTTCCTTCTACCCATTTGGTAAGATAATATGTTGCTATGATGATATATTTAGCATGTGAACTCTTAGCTAGGGGATTAATATGACCTACAAAGTCTATTCCCCACTTTGAGAATGCTCATCCTCCCATCATGGCTCTTAGTGACATCTGATGCTTGTGAATGGGATATTGAGTCTTCTGACAAGTGTCACACCTCTTCAAATAGGTATGTGCATCCATTGAAGGATAGGCCACCAAAGACCTGAGAACAAAATGGCTTTGATCACTTGATCAGGTCTAAAGTGTCCTCTTGCAACACCTTGGTGTGCAGTTTCTAAGATTTTCAAGTATTCACTTTCATGTACACATAATCTTAGGTATCCATCTCGTCTACACCTATATAGATTATCTTCAATGAGTGTGTAGTCTTGAGCCTCCTGCTCTAGACTTCTTTGTCAAGTTACAATCATCTCTTGAGAGAATGTCTTAATCCTCAAAGAGTCAACCAATGGAATACCCCAATCTGGACTGGAACATAAGCTTCCTAGGGTGCTAAGCTTATCCTTTCACTTCCACTATTCTGAGCCTTTGGTGTAGCTACGGTCTTGGTTTTAGCTAGTAATTGCTCGAACCTCTCTAAAAGTCCTTAAAAATGTAACTGTGGTTTAACTAAGTTTATTTGATTGGAAAGATGACTGACATCAAACATAGATTGAGATAGTTCTACCATTTTTGTAGAAAGCTTGGTTCGTTCAATCTCTAAATCTACTCAAGGATAACAGTTATCTGACTCAGCTACATTCAACCCTTCTTGAAGCCGAGCCTGGTAGGCCTTGAACATCATGCCCAAGCTTTTGAGAGTAGGATCTGCTAGAAATGATCCTGATCTGGGTGGTGGTGGGATGGATGGTGGGATTCGATAAGGTGGGTTAGATGGTTGTGGTGTTTGAGAGTGTGTTTGAGAAGTGATTTCAACTATTTTTGTTTTTGTTCCCCTAAGACTTTCTTCTAATTTGCTCAATTTCTTAGCTCAATGTCATTTCAAACTTTCTTGAATATCTTTCCAAGATCTCGTTCTCTTTTTTTCCATGCTCTCTGACTCACTAGCCTCTAAGAGCTTTTCTTGATCTATGTCTAGAGTGTTCTGTAGAGTCAGTGCTTTGGTGACTACCTATACACGGGTGATAAGTTGCACCTCCATGAGGTTCTACTACCAAGACAATAACATTGATCAAAGTAATCTTTTGTGCATTGGCTAGATTTTTAGGACAATCTCTCAAGAGATGTTCGTTTCCATAAAAAGCCTTGGATCACTATGGGTTAGGGTTCCCCTGGTGGAGAAAGTGGACAATCACGTATAAAGTGATCTCCCTGACATTTTAGCATGGTCCTGTAGGTGCTTGAGGTCTCATTTGTCTTAATTGGGATTGAGGGTTTGGATCTATGTGCATCACATTAGAGTATTCAGACTCCCAATTAGGTTCTAATGGTGCTTCATACTAATAGATCTCATTATGATCCTATGATTCTGTATAGTAAGATGGTGGGCTATCTACATGGGTAGATTCAAAACTTTGAGCATTAGGATCACTATCTGAGACATTGAGGATGTTGGTACTATGTCTCTATTTAAGTTGTCATCCACTATTGCATATTTGACTAAGATTACATTGGTAGGTTGTTGGAAGCAGCCAGAGGCACAGACGACACGGAAGCATGTAACGACAGAGCAGGGAGCCAGTCAAATCGTTTTTCAAATAATTATGTTTTCAAATACTTTCCAAAAACCTCCAACAGTGATTCTTATCACTATTGTGACATATGTAACATAGAAAACCCCATTTTGTAATCCACAGCTCCATTTTGTGCAAGCCGAGGAGTCCTCGAGCTTGAGGAGCTTAGGTAGAACAAGCGTATCAATTTTCGTTATTTTTAGACATCGTTTACCCTTCCAAATAGCATCTAGGACCTAATTTTTAACTATGCCGGTCACTAGATGTGAAACCGGTCAAAGCTAGTCTAGAAACTATAAAAAGAGCTAGAGAGCTCATTTTTGAGGTTGGCTAGTGTGAGCTTAGAGTTATTTTGAGCTTGTAATAGTGTTCTTGAGTAATAGAGCTAATTTCCCACCTTCCATTGTGTCTTGCTTGTCTCTTCGTAGTGTGTGTGTATGTGTGTGTGCATTTCTATGCTTCTCACCTTCACTCTCACTTCATCTCACATTCACGATCTTCATATCACTCCTATCTCTTCCGCGGATTGACATTAAGGAGGTGGAGCTTCTTAACGTGGTTCTCACCATTGTGCTATAGCAACACCAAATTTGGCGCCGTTGCCGGGGATCGAGTCTAGGACGAATGTGTGATGGTAAGAGTATAGCAAGAAGTGGCGTTGGAAGGTAAAAATTTCAGTTTTTGTTGTTGTTTTTACTTAGTTTTTAGTGTTTTTCACCTCCCCCACACTCCATCTTCATCACCGCATCATCATCTTCATCTCCAAAAAAATCAGAAAATTCACCATATCCACCCATTCTCCTCATTTCCCCTCATTTGTGCATGCGAGAGAGTGAGAGAGAGCTTTTGTGCTTGTGTGTACTTTGGTTTTCTTGAGTTTTCTTGCAGGTACAGTGCTCCAGTGCATCAGGAAAGCTTGGAAAAGGTAAAAACTTCAGTTTCTGTCAGAAATTTCCGACTGTGTCAGACCATCGCGATGGTCTGCAAAGTTCGGAATTTGGAGAAGGCGACCACACCAGCGTGTAGGTGACACCAGCGCCTCTAGGAATCCACAGCTGCATTCACAAAATTTGCATTTTGGTGGACCATCGCGACGGTCTCTGACCATCGCGATTGTGTCACACCATCGCGATTGGCTCACACCATCGCGACGGCTTGGCCGGACCATCGCGACGGTCTCTGACCATCGCGATTGTGTCACGCCATCGCGATTGGCCCACGCCATCGCGCCGACGGTGCCACGTGGCAATCTAGACCATCGCGACGGTGCACTTCAGACCATCGTGACGCTTCAAAAATTCAGACCATCGCGATTGGCTCACGCCATCGCGCTCAGACCATCGCGCCCAGACCATCGCGACGGTGCACTTTCACGCCATCGCGACGGTGCACTTTCAGACCATCGCGACGGTCCAATTTCACGCCATCGCGACGGTGCACTTTCAGACCATCGCGATTGTGCAAGTTCATGCCATCGCGATTGTGCAATTTCACGCCATCGCGACGGTGCACTTTCACGCCATCGCGACGGTGCACTTTCAGACCATCGCGATTGTGCAAATTCACGCCATCGCGACGGTGCACTTTCACGCCATCGCGACGGTCCCAGACCATCGCGATCATCCCAGACCATCGCGATTGTGCACCCCCATCGCAAATTTTAGGGTTTCATTTTTTGGCCAATTTTGGGGCTATTTTTGGGAAATTTTTGGGTGATTAGACTCATAGGAGACCCCTTTGCTCATATTTGGAGAAAAACCTATTTGTCAGTTTTTACCCCCCAGGGCCTGAACGGTCATAACTTTTTCATCCGAAGTCCATTTTTTGAGCTTAATAGCTCGTTAGAAAGCTCTTGACGAGTACTACGTGACCTCAACTGTTTTTTCTTAAAGAATACATCTATTTTTAGATAAGCTATTTTGAGGTTGACCTAGTTTGGGACTTGAAAGCCAGGGGGCAAGCATTAAAAAGTTGGGCAAAAGGGAAGGGACTTAAAAGGTGTATGTACTTAAGTGCTTGATCATCCAACTGTGAATTGGTCTAATATTGGATTTTCCAGGTCTAGCAAGGGCAATCAAAGACAACCAAAGCAAGGCTGTGAAGGGCATAAAGCTTGGGAAGCGCGGCTTCTTGGGCATCAGAGCAACCAGAAAAAGCTGACTCGAGGTTGGAAGATTACTCAACCCCCTCAGTCAATTCTTAGCTTAGGATAAACGTTAGCATTGTGGATTAAGACGATAGGAACGCCTCAAGTTCAAGATATTTAATTCTTTCAAGTTCAAGACTAAAGTAAAGGTGTGTGTGACGAAAACCTAAAGGAAAGAACCTAAGTCTGACGGAACGAGAACTCAAAATTATCACAGAAAGTCGAATCCCTGACGCATACATTAAGACAAGAATCTAAAGAAATCTAAAAAGAATCAAGAAAGTAATAACAAAGAATCGGTGACGATCTGAGCGTGTACTGAGTGTGCAAGGAAGAAAATTAATGAACCTTAGATCGGGCAAACATATAGGTAAGTCAGACCGACGAAGCCTTAGATCATCAGAGGCAAGTGTAAGAACTACTGCACGATCGTGGGCTCAACAATTGAACACTAGTTATCCCTACGAGAGCTCAGATACTAGTGATTCAGGAATGGCATTTAGCACAGAAAGACCAGAAGGAGGGTCGAATGTAGCCTATTTAGAAAAACCTGAAGGACCCTATAGAACACAACTAGAGTTTCTCCGAACCAACCGATTAGGTGCTCGCATCTATGAGGATGGTTTGCGAAGGCAAGTGGTGCAAATGCACAACCCTGATCAACCCATTGGATTGGAACGTCCAGTGGTGAAATTCGAGAGAGACGCGTACATAGACAAGGAAGGAACGATGTACATCTTAAGTATGCAGCCAAACAATACCAACGAGTTTGGCGTGATTCAACCAGAGACGGAAGAAAAATCTCAAGGAAAAGAACCATTAGACGAGCCTAGAACACCTAGAGGGAAATCTGTACTGACACGAGTACTAATCCCAGAATGGATCCCTCAGGACAACAGAAGCATAGAGTTATTTGTAAATAAAGAAACGGATGAAGCCTTTTGGAGATACAAAACAGAACTACTTAGTGAGGTAGGTATCATCACTATATACGAATTCAAGGACCCGGATACACCTGGAAAGGTTGTATACCTGGATGAGACTTCAGAAAGAGTCTTTGTGGTACCCGACCGCGCTAAAAACACATACACATGGAGAGGAGAATTGGTATTCCCTCCATCTAGAACAAACATGAATACAAGTCAACAAGGGGCAGGAACATCCTCAGCCCATGGAAATCAAAGAGAGGGAAATAAAGAGAGACCGGAAGTAAGCTTCACTCATCCCATAGGGAGAGATAGAACAACCACGGACACTAATAGAACGGATAGACAAAGAGATCATGGAATACCAGGTGGTAGAGATGATTTTCCTCTACCTAGACCACGTGAACACGCAAGAATATTGAGACCCACTCAATTAGTAAAATCAATGAAGAATTATTTTGATGGGACAGGAGATCCCTACGACCACGTCGCAGAATTCAAGCAAGTACTAAGAGCCGAACAAGTTGAAGACATGTTCACGCAATACAACGCATTTGGACTAACGTTAAAGAATACAGCTTTAACTTGGTTCCAACCATTGCAACAAAGGCAATTTAGGGACATCCATCACTTTTTAGAGTCATTCATCACTGAATTCTCTAAAAGTGGGATTAGACATGATACGTCTTCGTTGATTCATAGCTTTAAACAGACCCCTCAAGAAGCAGTTAGACTCGCAGGACGTAGGTTTAGACAATATGTTGAACGATGTCCAATGCAAGAGCTACCCTCACAAGCTAAGCAAGTGTCATTGTTTCTAGATGGCTTGTTGAGCTCTAAACTACGCTCCTACGTGTACCTAAAAGAACCCAGAACGCTAGAGCAATGTGTAAGAATTTGCATAGACATTGAAGACAACTTAGGAGATGAGTTGGAACTCTCCAAGGTCTATAAGGACTCAGACTGTTCATCTCTAGCATCCACGAAATTGTCTAGCTCAATAGAAGACCTAGCAGAAAAAGTGGCCCAGAAACTAGGAGTTTCTAGTAAACCTAGGGTGCTAACAAACAAGCGTTGTTACACCTGTGGTGGTGATCATCTGGCAACTATGTGTCCCAATGCACCACAACCACAAGCCAACCCTAGTGGCCAATACTGTACAATTGAGAGAAGATACACGAATCATACGACTCAAGACTGCCCATACAACAAACAGACTGTGAGACAGAACTACCTGCAAGCATACGCACAGCCAGGTAGGTATCAAGGCCAATACAATGCTCAGCCTTATTACTATAGGCCTCCTCAGAACTACCCATACCAGGCTCAAGAGAGACCTCAACCTGTCTTAGCTCAGCAGCCACCCCCACCAGCGAATGTCATCTCAGTCAAATATGCTGCTGCAGAAGAGAACCTAAGTAGGGCCTTAGTGCCTTCTTCACCTTTGATCACAGAGAGTGACCCTCACTCAAACAGTTTTGACTCTACGCATGTCGATAGTCCACCCGCATATTACACAGAGTCACCAGAACACGTGGAGACATATCATTACGATAGTCCACCAGTGGAACCTAGTTGGGAGCCCGACTATGCTAATGTGATGTACACAAACCCAAATCCACGGCCCCAATTAAGACAACAGAGACCACAGGGCCCTAGAGGACCATGCTTTAGGTGCCATGGAGATCATTTCATAAAGGATTGTCCACACCCCCCGATAGTAGGACAATCACAGTACTATAACATCCAAGGCTTTTGTGCTGATTGTGGCAAAGAGCACATAATCAAAGATTGTCCTAAGAACCCTGTTAATGCTCCGAATGTGACACCGATCAACGTGATAGGTATTGTAAATAACGCAGATGGATCCAACCCTACATACGTGCCTATCCAAGCTATAACAAGAGCCCAGGCGCTCTTACAGAACCAAAAGCTTAATCAAGAGAAAGTAGCCAAAACCAGTGAAGTTGCAGAATCTAGCAGTAAAAAGACAAAATCTTGGAAAGATTCTAGAGAAAGAATTAAGAGAAAATGGAGTAAAAAGATAACGGAATTGGAAGGAAGTTTAAAGGAATCTAGAGCCAGAATCCAAGAATTGACTTCACAGGAATTGAATCAAGAGAATCCAGCTCAGAAATCAGGATCAGTTTTGGCGGAACCCATACCAGAGAATCTAGACATGATGTTTCGTGCATATCAGGCTAGATTAAAAGAGGGACCTCAAGTAGCTGAAATGAGCAAAAACTACCCTCGAGCTGATCTAGAAATTGAGAGAACTAAACTTTGCATGAAGATGGTAGAACTAGCACAAGCTTTGTTTGAAGCCTCTAGATATCTTAATTGGAATAACATGGCAAAACCCGAATTACACTTTCAAGGACTAATGGAGAGGCTAGAATATTTGATCGAGAGCAAAGAGAAAAAGGATCAGCCTAGGAACCCTATTGTCCCAGAGACACAGGAAAGGAATGCACCATCCCTATCTCAAGTACCCAATACAGAAATTCAAGACAATTTGTCTTCCATACATAGGTATTCACATGAATTTTTGAGAGAAATCCAAGAAGAGAAATGGAGAAAGGAACAAGGAACCCATCCTCCTATTCAAGAAATAGACGACTTGCAAGAACAATTTCCCCAAGACATTCCCTCTATATACGATGATGTAGAGGAAGAACAACTGAGTGAACACACAGGAATTGAATCTAATTCTTTACAAGAATTACCTCAGTTCACAGGACCTTGGGAAGCAAAGTCTATTAGTATGAGAGCACCCATGATAATAGTGAGGAATGAAGAATCAGTAATCCCTAGAAACACGGAAGTGATCAAGAATACCAAAGTACAATGTAACCTTACTCTGGAGGAGTTATTGAAGGTAAAACCAGAATTGTGGAAGCATGTAGCAAATCAATTCCCCGAGCTTGCTACTACTCCCTCACCAATAGGATCACAAGATAAGGTACCAGAGATACCCGTAGAAAAGATTGGAGACGTGATCAAAGGAGAGGAAGGTAACACTTATCTTCCGATAACCCATCAGGGCTACACCACGAAAGCCATCTTAGATTCAGGAGCCGGAGTAGCCATAGCTACCACCGCTTTATGGAAACGTTGGGGTAAGCCAGCATTAAGACCCACTAGGATGAAGCTACAAATGGCTGATGGACACATAGAAAAACCATTAGGCTTACTAGAAGGCATATCTCTCACCACTTGTGGTGTAGAATTTGAGCATACCTTTGCCATTTGTGACTTTGCAAAAAACCATGCTTATGAGATGATATTGGGACGACCATTCATGCGTCAGTTGCAAATTGTACAAGATTGGGGAACTAATTCTTTGTACTTGCAACATTTAGGAGTGACTACCAAAGTCAATCTTAAAGACTATTCACATAGAGATGTACCCCCAATACAATGGAATACCATCCATAAGACACCAGTAGAGACGGAATCTGTGCACTCATTAGAATCAGATCCTTCTTGGTTGCATGAGGATACTCATTTATGGATGTGTAAAGTAGCCAAACAAGAGGAAGAAAGGTTAGAAGCCAGGACCTTAGGTGCAGAACAACATCCACGAACCCTACAAGATCCAGCCTATGCACCTGTAGTATTCCCAGACGAAGAGTTTGAACCCCATGGTTGGGCAGAAATCCTAGCAACCATGGATGTAGCCATCAATGAAGAACAATGGACACCCCACTGTGACGAGGATGGCTATGACATTTCAGTTTTTACGATAGAGCCAATCATGTGCGATGCGATTTTAGAAGAGTGTGAACCTAACACTGGTGCATTTGAGGATGCAAGTGATTTTGATTTAGAATCAATTATCATGGACTCTCCATTTGCATCAGAGGAAGAATATTTCTACGAAGTAGAGACTCACCCTCAGAGACACGAGGAAATTACGAATGAGGTGAGGTTAGCCACGGAAGTGACTAACAAGAGTGAAGGCAAAAAAAGAAAGAAGAAAGAAACCACGACAGAAAAAGAAGAATCTTTATTTGAAGTACCTGAGAATTTCAAGAAATATGAAATCGAAGATAGAAGAATCATGGTACGAATGCCTAATAGAAAGGCGAATGACGGACAAGTATATGATAACCGAGAGAAAACCAAGAAAATAATAGTTGCTACCGAAGGAGAAGAAGAAAAATGTACATACATAGGGCATGATTTGACAACTAAAGAAGAAGAAGAGCTAGTTGCCCTATTACGCGAATATAGAGATGTTTTTGCATGGAGTTATAAAGATTTGAAAGGAGTAGATCCAGATATATGTTCTCATAGAATCCCTATGACTCCAGATGCAAAACCGACAAAACAGAAACCGTACACGTACAATGATAACTACGCTGCGAAGATCAAAGAGGAGATAGATCGCCTGATAGAAGCAGGATTCATTTACGAAATTGAGCATACCGAATGGGTATCTCCCATTGTGGTAGTGCCCAAGAAGAATGGAAAATTGCGTGTGTGTATTAACCTTAAAAAGGTTAATGCCGCAACGATTAGAGATAGTTATCCTCTTCCTATCACAGAACATCTATTGGAAAGAGTTGCGGGCAAGGAAGTTTACAGCTTTCTTGATGGATTTTCAGGCTATAATCAAGTAGCTATTGCTCCAGAAGACCAACACAAGACGGCATTTGCCATTGAATGGGGCATATTTGCATTTCGCGTGATGCCATTTGGCTTAACAAATGCACCCGCCACTTTCCAGCGACTCATGTGTCATGTTTTTAAGGAATTTTTACGCAAGAGCTTGGAAGTTTATTGTTGGTGCATATCAATCACCAATTGAATATGTGAAGCAAAGAAGGTGGATACATTCACAAGAATGAAGAACATGTACACATATGTACATTAGTTATGACATAGGTTACATATACTTATGCTTTGATAAAAGTTTGTATATAATTGCCTATAAATACTCTTGGAAAATGTCGAGGCATAGAGAGAAGACAATGAGAGACTATGTATGAGCATAGGAATAGAAAAATAAGTGATTGTAAATGTCAGTAGATACATGAGAAGTGTAGGAATTCTCTCTCTCTCACTTTCAATTGTAGTCTTCTCCAGAAATGAAAGAAATATTGCGCCCGATCTTTTCGTGTCTGCTCCTTCTGTGGTAAATCATTTGTGAAATCCTTTTGAGGATATCTAAGTTGATAGTTGATGAGTCATTGATCAAAATTTTAGAGTCTAATTGTAAACAGGCTAGGAGAATTCTCTGTAGGAACATTCATATGTGTTGAGTGTTCATAGTCTCCTAAAACAGGCGCAGATTTCGAATCTAAAGAAACAAGTAGTGCTCAGTGCACAGTGTAAAGTTTTACACATATGATAGCTCAAAATCTAAGTTGAGAGATAAGCTATCTACAGCCAAAAGGATTTGGCAAAACGGATTCGACATTGTGAGAACCAAAGTTAAGAAGTTAGGGGTGTCAAATCGACTTCTCAGAAGTGCAGATTCAGACATAGGTAACTTGTGAAGTTGATTTCTCAAGTTATATTAAACCTTTTGAAGAACTTTAACTTGGAGGAGGTGCGCAATCTCTAGGCAACACTCTATACAAAATTTCATAGAAAACTTTAAAGGTTTGATAAGTCAATGAGAAGAAATTGTGCAGCAGACTTTCTGTGTTTCATCTTCTTCACAGAATTTTCAAGTTTTTGATAATTTGGAGATTGGACCTCTAATTTGGTAAAAGTTTTGACTTACTCTTGGTATAGAGGTGCTCTAATCACAAGAGTAGGTTGTTCTTTTGGAGATTAACACTCTCCATCAGTGGTATCAGAGCAGGAGACATCAAAATCAAGAAAAGGAGGATCCCGACTGCTGCAGATTCAAGAATTTCAACAATTGAAGAGCTAGAAGGTGAAAGTTTGAAGGCAAAGCTTGAAGAGGAGACCATACAACATCAAGAAGGACAAAAGGAGTCTAATTCGAAGTAAAGGTACACATATTGTTCATAAAGGTTGAAGTTTTCAATACACAGGAGGACACAAGATGGGAGATTCTCTTCAGATAGAGAAATTGGATAGGGAAAACTATCCTGCATGGTCAATGAGGATGGAAGCTCATCTTATGAGCAAAGATTTAATAGCCTACATCACAGGTGAAGAGGAGAAGCCAAGTTTCAGAGATCCTAGTGTTCCAACTAGGGAAGAGTTAGCAGACTTGAAAAATTGGATGAAGAAAGATGCTCAAGCTAGGAGCATTATATATATGGCAGTCAATGATTACTTGTTACCTCATATTCGAGGTCTTGAAAGTGCAACTGATATTTGGAATGCTTTGGAGGAGCATTTCCAGAATACTACAAAGTCAAGGAAGGCATCCTTATGGGCAGAGTTTACAACCTTCAAGAAGAAGGCTTCTCAATCTATTTCAGACTATGTAACAAGGATGAAAGACATTGCAGATGCATTAGGAGCTGTTGATGAAGACATTGAGGAGGATAAATTGGTAAGGCAAATTCTTACAGGCTTAAGAGGTGATGACAAATGGAAGCCATTCATTTTGTCTACAGAGTTATCACTTGATCATTTCACTCCTGATTTAAATCAGTTGCTAGGTCATATGCTAACATTTGAGCAGGATGTTAAAGGAGATAGTGACAAGAGTGCAGGTCATGCAATGTACTCAAAGGACAAGAAGAAGAATAGCAAAGGAAAGCAACAAGCAAATGAAGATGAAGGCACAACTAGTCAAGCCAACTTCCTAAGAGGAAGAGGAGGTGGCAAAGGTAGAGGAAGAGGCAGGAATAACAAAGATGGAGGCAAAGCTTGCTGGATTTGTGGTAAGACAAATCACTTAGCTAATGATTGTTGGCATAATACTCAGAATAATAATGGATATAATCAGAACTATAACTCTAGAGGAAGAGGAGGCAAAAATCAAAGAGGTAATTTCAGAGGCAGAGGTAGTAGGGGTTACTTTGGAAGAAATACAGGAAGAGGTTTTCAAAGTCAACAATACAACAACACCTACTACAATTATGCTTTAGATCAAAAGGAGGATTCAACATTAATAATGAATGCTACTTGTGAAAGTCAGAGTGAAGATCAAAGAGTCTTCTACATTGACTCAGGGTGTAGCAACCACCTGAGTGGTAATATATCTTTGATGACTGATTTGGAGAATAAAGTTTTTAATCATGTTGTTCAAACAGGTGACAACACAAAGCACAATGTGAAGTCAATTGGATCAGTGAAGGCCAAGGATGGTAGTACCTTATTGAGTAAGGTCTTGTATGTTCCTACAATTCCTAAGAATTTGATAAGTGTAGGACAAATTGTGGAAAAAGGTTATGAAGTAAGGTTCACTAATGATGGAGTATATGTGGAAGACCCTAGTCAAGGGTATAAACAGATTGTTTCAGGGAAGAAAGAAGGAAGACTATTTACATTGAAGATTCAAGGCAATATTGGTCATGCTATGTTCACATATGGAGGGCATAAGATCTCTGAGTTAGATCTTTGGCATAAGAGGCTTGGACATTTCAATGAAAGAGGTATTAAAGACATGATTAATAATGGTTCAGTGCTTGGATTGCCTAATGTTGCAGGTCAACATATGACATACAGATGTGAGGCATGTCAATTAGGTAAGGCTCATAAGAATTCTTACTCCAAGCATGGTTTCATGTACTCAGAGAAGCTTGAATTGGTACACACAGATGTGTGGGGACCATCAAAGGATTGCAGTATAAATGGGTCAAGGTATTATGTGGTTTATGTTGATGATGCTACTAGATGGATCACTATTTATGTGATCAAAGATAAGTCAGAAGTGTTTAACACATTTAAACACTATCATGCATATGCAGAAAGAATTACAGGTCATAAGTTGAAGAGACTAAGGTCAGATGGAGGGGGAGAGTATTTCTCTAATGAGTTCAGTGATTATTTGTGGAATGCAGGTATAAAAAGGGAAGTTACTTGCAGGTACTCTCCTCAACAAAATGGTGTAGCAGAAAGAAGAAATAGAACACTTGTTGAGTTTGCAAGATCCATGATGAAGGAGAAAAATTGCCCTAATTATTTGTGGGCTGAGGCTGTAAATACAGCTACTTATTTGGTTAATAGATTACCATGTAAAGCCTTGCAGGGTATGACACCATATGAGGCTTGGTGGGGTAAGAGACCTACCTTGGATCATTGCAGAGTTTTTGGATGTGTGGCATATGCTTATGTGCCATCACAATTAAGGCACAAGTTGGAGCCTAAAGCTGAAAAATATGTTTTCATTGGTTATGATGACAAGCAAATGGGCTATAGATTGTGGAGTCCATCTACAAAGCAATTCATGGTTTCTAAAGATGTTACATTTGATGAGCAAAGTACTTGGTATGCAGGTACAATCAATATCAATACAGGTAATGAAGAAGAAGTGAGCAAAAGGAAAGGTAAATCAAAGGTTCAGATATTTGATGAGCAAGAGAATAATGAAGTGCAGGTTGAAGTGGAAGAAATACCAAGATTTGATCCTGAATATGAAGAACCAGAAACCTCAAGAAGTGGAGAGCTTAGGAGGTCTACAAGGAACAGATGGCAACCTACAAGGTATAGCTATGATACTTCATTTTTGGCCACAAAAGATTATGCTTATATGATGAATACAGATGAAGACCCTTCTACATATGAAGAGGCAAGAGGTAAGGAAAAATGGGAGAAAGCTATGCAGGAAGAATATGATGCATTGATGGAAAATCAAACATGGGATTTGGTTCCAAAACCAAATAGTCAGAAAATCATTGGATGCAAATGGGTTTACAAAACCAAGAGGTTTGCAGATGGAAGTGTGTCTAGATACAAAGCTAGACTTGTTGTCAAAGGGTTTGCTCAGACTTATGGTGTTGACTATGATGAGACTTATAGTCCTGTGGCAAAGATGACAACTATCAGGACACTTATAGCTATTGCTGCATGTAAAGGTTGGAAGTTATGTCAACTTGATGTGAAAAATGCTTTTCTGAATGGTTATATTTCAGATGATGTGTTCATGGAGCAACCTCAAGGATTCAAAGATAAAAGGTATCCAGATCATGTGTGCAAGCTCAAGAGAGCTTTGTATGGCTTGAAGCAGGCCCCAAGGGCATGGAACTATAGACTTGTAAAGTTCTTGAAAGAACTTGGATTTCAGGTGTCTAAGGCAGATAGTAGCTTGCTTGTCAAGGCAAGTGATAATGGTTTCATATACATGTGCATATATGTTGATGATATAATCCTTACAGGTACAGATGAAGAAGGAATACAAAGACTCAAGAAGCAGATGGAAAAGGAATTCAAAATAAGTGACTTGGGAGACTTGTCATACTTCTTGGGCATGGAGATTACATATACTCAACATGGAGTATTTGTGACCCAAGAAAGGTATTTGAAGAACTTGTTAATCAAGTTTAAAATGGATGATTGCAGGGTAGCACCTACACCAATGGAGGTGAATCACAAATTGAGTAAATTTGGAGGTGAAGAATTCAAGGACATGAGACAATATCAGAGTTTGGTTGGTAGTCTTATCTATGCTACTTTAACTAGACCTGATTTATCATATGCAGTAGGAGTCTTGTCTCAATTTATGCATTGTCCTAGGAAAGAGCATTGGATTGCAGGTCAAAGAGTGTTGAGGTACATTAAGGGTACACTCAATGAAGGTTTGTATTATGGGTTTACCTCAGATACAAATATCAAAATCTATAGTGATGCAGATTGGGCAGGTAATCCAGATGATAGAAGATCTACTTTTGGATACATGTGTTATGTGGGAGATAAACTTATCTCATGGTGTTCCAAGAAGCAACATACAGTTGCTTTGTCTTCTACAGAAGCAGAATACAAAGGCATGGTTGAAGCTGCAAAGGAAGTGATTTGGCTCAAGACCTTGATGAAGAGTCTTGACATTGTGCATGGGATACCAATTTTATTTGGAGATAACATGAGTTCATTGTACTTAGCTGCTAATCCTGTTTTCCATGCTAGGACCAAACACATTGAGATTCAGTATCACTTTCTAAGAGAGAAAGTGATGGACAAGGAGATTGAAGTCATACATACTTCAACAAAAGATCAGATAGCTGATATGCTTACAAAGAGCTTGGATGGACCAAAGCTACAGAAGTTTAAAGACATGGCAGGTATAAAGAAGAAAGGAGAAATCTCAATTGATGATTGAGGGGGAGCTGTTGGTGCATATCAATCACCAATTGAATATGTGAAGCAAAGAAGGTGGATACATTCACAAGAATGAAGAACATGTACACATATGTACATTAGTTATGACATAGGTTACATATACTTATGCTTTGATAAAAGTTTGTACATAATTGCCTATAAATACTCTTGGAAAATGTTGGGGCATAGAGAGAAGACAATGAGAGACTATGTATGAGCATAGGAATAGAAAAATAAGTGATTGTAAATGTCAGTAGATACATGAGAAGTGTAGGAATTCTCTCTCTCTCACTTTCAGTTGTAGTCTTCTCCAGAAATGAAAGAAATATTGCGCCCGATCTTTTCGTGTCTGCTCCTTCTGTGGTAAATCATTTGTGAAATCCTTTTGAGGATATCTAAGTTGATAGTTGATGAGTCATTGATCAAAATTTTAGAGTCTAATTGTAAACAGGCTAGGAGAATTCTCTGTAGGAACATTCATATGTGTTGAGTGTTCATAGTCTCCTAAAACAGGCGCAGATTTCGAATCTAAAGAAACAAGTAGTGCTCAGTGCACAGTGTAAAGTTTTACACATATGATAGCTCAAAATCTAAGTTGAGAGATAAGCTATCTACAGCCAAAAGGATTTGGCAAAACGGGTTCGACATTGTGAGAACCAAAGTTAAGAAGTTAGGGGTGTCAAATCGACTTCTCAGAAGTGCAGATTCAGACATAGGTAACTTGTGAAGTTGATTTCTCAAGTTATATTAAACCTTTTGAAGAACTTTAACTTGGAGGAGGTGCGTAATCTCTAGGCGACACTCCATACAAAATTTCATAGAAAACTTTAAAGGTTTGATAAGTCAATGAGAAGAAATTGTGCAGCAGACTTTCTGTGTTTCATCTTCTTCACAGAATTTTCAAGTTTTTGATAATTTGGAGATTGGACCTCTAATTTGGTAAAAGTTTTGACTTACTCTTGGTATAGAGGTGCTCTAATCACAAGAGTAGGTTGTTCTTTTGGAGATTAACACTCTCCATCATTTATGTCGATGACATATGTGCTCATTCAAGTGTAAGACAGACGCATATCCCAGAGTTAAGGCAAATATTTGACAAATGTCGAGAATATCAGGTTTGTTTGAAGCCAGAAAAATGTGTTTTCATGGTCAGACAAGGCAAAATTCTAGGACACATTGTGTCAAAAAATGGAATCTCTACGGATGAAGAAAAGGTGAAGGTAATTGCAGATTTACCTAGACCAACTAATGTGAAAGAGGTACAGGCATTTATGGGCCATTGCGGATATTATAGGAGATTCATACACATGTATGCAATCATAGCCAAGCCTTTGTACTCTCTTTTAACCAATTTTGAATGGACAGATGAATGTGAAAATTCATTCAATGAACTTAAACGACGCTTGTGCTCAGCACCTATATTGACTACCCCAGATTGGAGTAAGCCATTCCATGTACATGTGGATGCATCCAATTACGCCATAGGATGTGTGTTAGCACAACCCACGAATGAAGGTAACATAGATCTCCCCATAGCTTACGCAAGCAGACAATTGAACGCAGCAGAAAGGAATTACACCACGACGGAACGAGAAGGATTAGGGATGATCTACGCAGTAAAGAAGTTCAGGCACTACTTGTTGGCCAACAAATTCAAGTTCTTTACGGATCATCAAGCCCTATTGTACTTAGTCAACAAACCATGTAACACAGGACGATTGATACGTTGGTTTCTATTACTCATGGAGTATGATTTTGAAGTCGTAGTCAGGAAAGGAAAGACACATCTTAGAGCTGACCACCTTTCAAGATTAACCTCAGGAGAAGCTCCTCAAGGAGTAGCGGATGAATTACCAGATGCATACTTGTTTAACCTTGAGATAGCACCAGAATGGGCTAAGCCTATAGTCCCTATTCTCACATATGGACCCAAGAATCCTAGGTTAAAGATCAAAGAGGGAGAGATTACCAAGTCCCAAAGATACCAAATACTGGCAGGAAGCATATATAAACAAGATAATCAAAAGATTCTTGCTTGTTGTATAGATGAATCAGAACATGCGAATTGGTTGCAATTAGCACACATAGGTGCATTAAAGCAACATCATTCAAAACATCGAACGTTACAGACTCTGCATAGATTAGGAGTATATTGGCCTACGATGGAAGCAGATGTCCACAGGTTGTGTAAGGAATGCCATGTTTGTTGTGAAAGACCACCAGTAGAGCATGCTACATTATATCACGTGTCTCTCACACCAGACTGGAGTGAACCATTAGTGACATACTTGAGGACGAACACATTCCCTCAAGGCATGACCTTAGCTCGACAACGCACTCTAGAGCAGGAAGCTCAAGATTATTCACTTATTGGCGATAACCTATACAAAAGAGGACGAGATGGATATCTAAGACAATGTGTTCATGAAAGCGATTATCTGAGCATACTAGAGACTGCACACCAAGGTGTTGCAGGAGGTCATTTTGGACCTGATAGGATAATCAAAGCCATCCTCTTTGCAGGATTATGGTGGCCCACTCTTCACATGGATGCTCATACCTATGTTAAGAGATGTGATGTGTGCCAAAGAACTCAGTTTCCTACTCGCAGAGATGAAATGCCATTGAAACCCATGATGGGCGGACGTGCATTTTCTAAGTGGGGTATAGACTTTGTAGGACCCATTAACCCCCCTACAAAAGGTACACATGCGGAATACATTATTGTTGCGACAGATTATCTTACGAAATGGGTAGAGGCAAAAGCCACGAAAAAGAATGATGCACACACAACTGCAAAATTCTTATTTGAGAATGTCTTTACAAGATATGGACTGCCTATAGAGTTAGTGAGCGATCGAGGCACTCACTTTCTAAACCAAGTCATTGAATATTTGTTACAGGATTTTATGGTGATTCACAAGAAATCCGCACCATATCATCCTCAGGCCAATGGTCAGGCTGAAAGCACTAATAAGATCCTTTGTAACGTACTGATGAAACTCGTGAACAACAAACGTTCAGATTGGGACAAACAGTTACACCACGCTGTTTGGGCATATCGAGTGGCCTACAAGACCATACTCAATGCAACTCCCTTTCAGATGGTTTTTGGTCAGAATGCTGTGCTTCCTTTGGACTTCTTGATACCGACCCTTAAGGTTGCACAAGAACATCAGTGGACCGGCCATGAATTATCAGCAAGAATAATGGACTTGGAACGATTAGGAGAAACCAGACTAAAGGCAGCAGCAGGAATATATGCAGCAAAGAAACGACAGAAAGCATATTTTGATGCACATGTGAAAGATAAAGGCCTAAAAGAAGGAGATTTAGTTCTAGTATATACGCTAAAGCAACACGCACGTAAGTTAGAAAAGCGAGGTTATGGACCTATGATCATTAACAGACTCTCAACAAGTGGAGCAGTACAGTTAGCCACTTTAGAAGGAGATATAATGCCTAATTATATTAGTGGCTGTAGAGTCAAGCTATATCAAGAACCTCTTACTGAGGATATGCTTAGACGACTCACGTGGGCAAAGAAGCGTAAGGAGGAAGAAAATAGAATACGAGCGGAAGCTCAGGCAGAAGCAATAGAACGCATTAAACGCATGAAGTTAAGAAGACAAGGACTAGGGAGAGAACATTATAACTATCTGGAAACTACACCCAGATATCCCATGGCCATGTGTCAAGTAAAGTCAACCACTCATCCTAGTATAGTGGACAGGAGACCATTCATTACAGTCAGGCTAGAGCACGACAACCCTTGCCAAGAGCTCAGGGCTTTAATTGATTCAGGTGCTGCGACTAGTGCGATTAGATGGTCCCACGATAAGGATTCAGGAATAGAAATGCGGCCAATTGAGGCATACCTCATAGGCCTAGGAGGCATGGAAACCCCTTGCATGGGTGAGGTGGACCTTCCTATCCTCATTAAGGATGTGACCATGACAGCGAAGCTACTAGTGTGCCATGATGACGACCTGATAGAACCCCTAATCCTTGGCCAAGATTGGCTATACGATCACTCAGTGGACCTAAATCTTAGACAAGGCTCCTTACAGATTGGAACCTTAGAACAGAAGCGAGTGATACCGCTTGACTTCCCTAACGGCATTCCGATTGAGGTTTATAACCCTAGACCCTATGAAACGCACGCGACGGAAGACCGGAAGATCTTGGGTCAGACCAATCACGTTACGCCTACACCAACCCACTCGGGCTTGGCTAGGGACAATTGTCAATCAGAAGGACGACAGGAGATCTTCCCTGGGGCTTCCTGCAAACTAGAGAGGGCAGCTACCCAACCGCTAGGGCAGATGAACACAATCAGCGGTCAGGTGTGTTGCATCAGCGGCCAAATGAGCACAACACCGTGCGGTGCTCATCCTTCCAAACTTGCTGCGGACTGGCCTAGATTAAAGATGAAGAATGAATCACTTCCTAATGGGCAGGTCACGCAAGTGTTGGATCTCCCTTCTTTTCCAAAGCAGAGCGTCCAATGGACCTCTCAAACCCAACCACGAAGGAGTCAACCACAACAGAGGAACCTAGACCAACGACACCACCAGACAAGGCAAGGAAAGCAGCAGTATCAACATCACAGAACAAGTGGCACAAAACAAATATGGGTGCCAAAAGGACAGCAACCACAGGCTATCAGCAACACTGCAGACAAGAACAGGACAAAGTTTCAAAAAAAGCAGAGTCAGCATACAAAGTCCTCTCGATCTTCTTCTACAAGCATCAATACTCGACAGATTTGGATCGCCAAGAAATACCTTATCCATAGACCCACACCCATGCAGATTTGGGTACCCAAACAATGTATTATATCTCAACCCTCAAGCCATGTAATATATACCCCTCAGAAACCTTTTCATCCTTCAATACCACCAAACCCGATACCGCTTTTTGTTCCTCAGCAGAAACATACCACCCACTCCAAGACTCTTAGGAAATGGATACCTAAACGTATCCAAACGTCTTCTTGTACCCCCTTATCTAACAATTCTCCCGCCCCGTTTAAACTCCACCCTTGTACTAATTCACCCTCAACCAAACCTTGTATAAAATCATACACCCAAACCCCACATCATGCATAATAAAAGCTCATCAAGAAATGTATGCATAATCTGAAGCATGTAGGCGTCTAGAGACCTGCATTGGCTCTGCAAAAAGATCATTGCATCAATCATTTCACGACATTTGGCTACACGGGTTACGCATCGGTTATGGAAAGGGATTGCGGTCTCACCTTAATGGGATCATAATTAATTTCCATACAAATGTGTTAATCTTTTGTAGCAGATCCTTTCCATTAGCTCACCAGTCATCATGCAAACCGAAGCAGGACCATCGGAAGCAGGCCCCAGCGTGGCTGCGGTGCCCCTCAATGTTTTACGTGCAGAATCCCACCCGACCGCTCCACCGCCAGAGTTCCAAGGATTTTCGGGACCCATGCCAATCGATAACCCACCTATGGGATACACAGAGAAGATACACCGTAACTCTCACTGGTTCCAAGGCCTAGCAGGACCATTAGCTGATGCTGACTTCATTTTTGAAGCAAATATGACATTTGATGACCGCACATGGGGCAAGTATCAATTCTTCTCAAGAGAATTCGAAGGCCTACAGAACACCCAGGACTTAACTCATGTTTGGGCTAGAGCCGGCTTCACGGAGTATTTCAGTGATCCTCTGCCCAAACCTGACTTTTATAGGTGTTATTACTTAATCACCACTTTGCTGGCCTCAGAGAATAAGGACATCCCAGGAACCTTTATTTTGCCTTCTTTAGTGAATGATCCACCTTACAAAAGATTTTATCTTTCAAAGGATTTAATTAGGGCGGCCATCAAGATTAATGGAACACACACTCCAACGGAGAAAGAACGGCTAGTCCCAGAGCAGATGAAGCGTGGTGACGTAACTAAGTGGGAGGATATTTTTGCTATAACACCTGAGCTCTCTAAGCCATTACGGATATGCATGCAGCACTTTGCTTTCCCAGCTCAGGATCATTTTACCATGCCCCACAAGAGAATCTGGTTTGGATTATACTTAGCATGTTCTGGACCACAAACAGTTGATCTAGCTAGCTGGATAATTGATCAGCTCTATTTGGCACAGCATAGATGGGAGCGAAAAAGGTAATCAATGGATGCTGCGCCCTCACCAGGATCATATATATGTGCTTGGCGTATGACTTACCAATTGAGCGTGCCATGACCAGTGAGGAACTGAAAGCATTCAAAGGCACCACTGGGAAGGCTAGAAAGTCTAGCAAAGGCAGAGCCGGAAAGCGGATGAGAGGTACTATCCCGTGCCTACAAGTCCCAGCATCACCCTCTCCACAACCATCTCCAGAGCAGTCACCAACAGCAGCCACTCCCACAGTACAACCTATCCGCATAAGGTTATCTAGACCAGTGGTAACGGAGGGCACCACCAGTACTCTCGCACCCCAAGCAGCCACAACCACAGAAACTATCACCACAGCAGCTGAACTTCCCACCACTATCGGTGCGGAAGCTTTCTCTTTTCCAATACCGCATTTAGAACCAGGACAAGCAGAGCCACTGGACCAAACATTTGATTTTGAGATGCCCGATGCATTCTCCAATGAGTTCCAGTTTTCAGAAGGGCAAATGTTTTCTCAAGAATTTGAAAGGCCTAGCTACCCTACCACACCCAGGGATCAGCCACAAGGACAGGTCATGTCCAGCTCCGATGATGAAAGGACAGCAACCGATGACGACGAAGGAGACGACGAAGCTAGCCAGGGAACACATGAATCCCAAGAGCAGGAACAGACAGATGGCCAAGGCCAACAAACTGACACACATGGCGATACAAGTACCTATGAAGATGAAACTTATGAGGCAGCAGCTTACACTCTAGCTATCAAGAAGCTGTATAGAACTATGGAAAAAGTTTGGGCACGCAAGAAGCTGACAGAGGAAGAGAGCCAAAAAATAATAGAACAAGAACTTGTCACAGGCGGATTCGAAGACACATATATCAAAGGATTCAAAGAATTAGTCCAATCAGTAGGCTCCAACGAGGCACTCAGGTACTTGCAACGAAAACCACTGCCACAGTTTGACCCCCGCAGAGTACGACTACTTTCAAAGCCCGGTGAATACATTCGTGTACCAATCGGAGCACAATCTTCAGAACAAGCCAGGGAGGCATGCCTCGTCCCCGAACGATCATTGGCCGTAGAAACCATCATTGTAGATTCCCCACCCCGCGCTACAATTGTACCTACCTCAGTAGTCACTGAAGTACCGACCACCCCAACCGCCCCTCTCTCACCACCCGTCCATCCAGCCTCCCCTCTTCACCCTCCTTCCCCCAGACCCACATCTTCATTCGCCGGTGGTGTTGCAGAAACCGTCTTTACGACCACTCATCCCACAATTCCCGCGCCCCTTAGCCCTAATCTACCCCTTCCCACACCCACCTTTCTATCCAACCCATTCCTTCATCAATCTTTTCCATCTTTCCCCACAACTCTAAGACCCCTTTTCCCATTCCCCCCGCCATTAACCTTCTCCCCCGTCTCACCTCCCCGACCCACTGTAACCCCTCTTTCCCCTTTCCACCAAGCTGCTCCAGCCAACCCCCCTGTAAATTACCCCTCAACCTTTGTAAGTCCCGTATTTACACCAGCACGAGTACCCACAATCACACCCATATTCACGGTCACCGCACTAGATACGTCCACCGACATGGACATCTCACCACCCACTGCACCATCACTCACTTCACTCACGGCACAAACATTTTTAGGCACATCACAATTTTCAACAATCACTACATCATCCACCTTCCCATCCCCATTCCCCGTTCCCGTTGCATCCACACCAACTGCATTTTCATTTAGCACCCCGTTAATACTATCACCCACTGTAGATAATGCATTCCGATAGATGTTCATATGTATGACGCAAGTAAGAGATGAGTTCACATCTCTTGGTGATCATTATCAGCAGCTGCAGAGGACAACCAATGACTTACAGTCGCAGCTTAATTTATTGTCCATTGAGAATGCCTCTCTGAACACCCGCTACCAAGAATTACGCGAGGCTTATCACAAATTGGAACTAGAAAGTGAAGAAAAGACCAAGGAAGCCACGGTTGACCTGGATAATTTATTAACAGCCCAGACAGTCCGCAATGCAACGCTAACACGAAACATGGGCTTACTACGAAGACACCTAGCAGCCGCCAAGGAAGAAAACCAGCGCTTACAGGATCAGAACCGAGAAAACTTAGAAGCAGCGCTCGACCACCCAGACCAACCACTCAGTCCTAGCAGGTTCAAAGCCATTCCTTCAGACTCAATGAGGATGCTGCTAGACGATCATGTAAGATTGCTAGATGAATATGACCGCATGAACGAGGAGTTACAGAAACTCAAAGAAGATCACAAATTACTCCAGTTACGAGAACCGGCACACCAAGACGTACCAGCACCTGTGGACCCCTCTCCTGACTTCCTAGAGGAACTCAACTCATTACGGGCCCAGGTATCGACCCTTGAATCAAGGATTGCAGTATACGAAGCGCCACCAAGGCCAGATTCCCCACCTGAGCTTCCAGCTGAGGAAGAAACGGTCACCATCCCGGTGGAGGAAACGTTTGAAGAAGCATACGAGCCACAACCCATCCCAGGCGGACGCGTCACGGCCGAAGGTCAGATGACGTACGAACTTCCGACCCCCGCGTGGATGAAGACTATTGAGGAACTTGGAACAACGCACTCAGCTAGAGTAGAGGCACAATTACAAGCCATGGGGATGATAGAAGAACGAATATTACAGTCTCTATTCTTTGCTCAATTGGCCCCGCGACGATACATATCTGGGCACGAGCTACAGTATAAACCGTACTTCATGTTAATGGCCAAATACCAGTTAGCCATTGAGAAAGAGACAGGTAAAAAACCATCGCATGCAACTCAATTCGAGGTGGCGGATCTACCACCAGATGCACAGAAAGGCAGGATCTATCAACCAGAGTGGCGAAAAAATTTACTACAGCAGTATCCAGAGATGATGAGTACATGGGTAAAGGCACCTTTGCACCTGAAGTATAACCCGTGTTGGGGACCAGTGCCACGACGCCGCTCCTGGACTGCCTTTGCTATTAAGGTACAAAACAATAAGCAGTGCCAAGACTGGTTGAATTACCCCTATTTTAAGCCACCCATTGAGTTACCAACTGTTGGCTACATGATGGCTACAATTCGCCACTGGCTCCCTAGATTAAAGCATATGGATGATATAGCGGCGCATATGACTGTCAAAATCTTTGACATGATGCAAATGATTTTTAAAGTCTTCCGACGCGTCAAGGCACCCCATGTCAACACCCCGGGCTTTGAGCATGGCAATTTTGATCTGGTATATGATATGAGTACAACGCCATCGCTACGGGTTTGTTATGCCTGGCACTGCAGAATAAAGTACCTACCGGCGTGCTACAAGCAGACATTCGAAGAGATGTTCACAACCGGTTTTTGGGAATACCATTCAGAGGTATTCATAAGCAGGCCTACTCATTTATTACAATTATTTGCCTGTGAACGAATGGTCTATTCCACACATTATCAGCTCCCGCCACCGGAAGAACCGCAACCAATCGACTGGGAGAAACTCGAGGCCGACTTGGCCCAAGGCATTCGTATCTCCGAGCACACCCTCGCTCAAGACCTACTACAGAACTATATCCGACAGACCTCACAGCAAGGTTCTGTCAGGGACGACAGAAGCGAGAGGGAGGGGGGTGTTGGAAGCAGCCAGAGGCACAGACGACACGGAAGCATGTAACGACAGAGCAGGGAGCCAGTCGAATCATTTTTCAAATAATTATGTTTTCAAATACTTTCCAAAAACCTCCAACAGTGATTCTTATCACTATTGTGACATATGTAACATAGAAAACCCCATTTTGTAATCCACAGCTCCATTTTGTGCAAGCCGAGGAGTCCTCGAGCTTGAGGAGCTTAGGTAGAACAAGCGTATCAATTTTCGTTATTTTTAGACATCGTTTACCCTTCCAAATAGCATCTAGGACCTAATTTTTAACTATGCCGGTCACTAGATGTGAAACCGGTCAAAGCTAGTCTAGAAACTATAAAAAGAGCTAGAGAGCTCATTTTTGAGGTTGGCTAGTGTGAGCTTAGAGTTATTTTGAGCTTGTAATAGTGTTCTTGAGTAATAGAGCTAATTTCCCACCTTCCATTGTGTCTTGCTTGTCTCTTCGTAGTGTGTGTGTATGTGTGTGTGCATTTCTATGCTTCTCACCTTCACTCTCACTTCATCTCACATTCACGATCTTCATATCACTCCTATCTCTTCCGCGGATTGACATTAAGGAGGTGGAGCTTCTTAACGTGGTTCTCACCATTGTGCTAGAGCAACATAGGTGGTGGTGGTTTTTGTCCTAGAACTGGATGGGGTCTCTACTATGCCTGATAGTGTGATTGATATGGTTGTTGTGGCATATAGTATGGATTTGGTTGGTGCTACTTTTGATATCTAGTTGGTCACTGATCGGGCTACTAGCAATTTTGCCTAATGCCCTATTGATTGTAAGGGCAATCCTGTGCAGTATGGTTTGTGTATTTTCTTTCAATGGTGCAATATTTAGCATTTAGGTTTCTTGAATTCTAAGCCATCAAGGGGCATACATTGGCCCTGCGGTCTCCTCCACAAGTGCAACAATGGTTCACTGAGACCATTCTAGGGGTTTGTCTATTAGGTACTCCTAACTTTTGAGCCACTTGTTTTGCTAATTCATCTATTGAGGTTGAGGATTTGGATGTGATGCTAGTAGAAGAATCTCAATCTTTATAGAGTTTAGAAAATTCTAACTAATCACCCATATTATCCTCAATATCAATACACATTTGTACACATTGCTCTATGGTTCAAGGTTCCTTTAGATAGACATAAGATCATAGCTTTGCACTCAATAAGCCATCGATGAACAAGGAAACTTGCTTAGCTTGGGTAGGTAGCTATGGGATTGGACATCTTTCTATGTATTGTCTGAACCTACGTCCTACTAACCTAACAATTTCTTGCAGGGTTTGCTTGAAGCCATGGATCAATGAGGATGTATTATGTCTAATGCCACTATTGGACAATTTTGTAATGAATGCTTCTAATAATTGGTTGATATCCCTAAATTGGCCTTGATGCAAAGTTTGAAAACATGTTAAGTCTATATTCTTTAAGGTTAATCCAAAAAACATTGTATTGAGTGAACATATCCTTGACATGTTCAACTCTTAACACTTACTTAGGAAGAGGGAACTCGTCCATGCCCCTTTGGTGCATGTGTCCTCTAGGTCCCTCTTGTTATTCTCTGTCTGTGTCTAGTTATGATCTCTCTCTTCCTAAAGGATTTCCAAAACTCACCTCTGGTCATTCTCTAGACTTCTCTTTTTGACTACCTAAGGCATGAGAGGATCTAGCTCCATGCTAACCATGCAAATCTGTAGACTTGTGTGGAGGGAAAATTGGTTCACCCTTCCAAGTATACACATGTCTACTATGTTTCGTAACCACAAACATCCTTTCCAAAGTGTTATCTAGATAGATAACCTTTCATGGAACATAAGGATCTTTGAATTCATATATGATAACTCCATCCACTTCACTTGGCTTGTTTGGCTTGAATTTCCAAAATGATTCATCAGTCTCTTTTTTAAGAAAGATTTCTATAATCTTATTATCTTGAGGAATCCATTCAGGTGTGATTATCCTCGACAGGATTGAATTACCTCTAGGAGTTTTAGACTCTCTTCTTGGTTTTTCATGATCCAAGCCTCCTAACTCTAACTCAGGGATGATTGTTCCAAACTCATCTATCCTATCTGGTAAGTTGGTTACCACATACATGGTTTCTTGCTTATCTATGTATGAGCCCTCTTCAAAATTGACCATGGGGTGCTCAACTCCAAAGGGTTGATTTGGGCTTTGAGCTGAACAACTAATCCTATCAAACCATCCTTATAGATGTGAGCACCTAAGCAGTTTGTTCAGATATATTCTAATTGAGTATTGTGGGGACCTTCAGGGGTTTGTAAGTATGCTAGACCTGAACTTCTTGTGGGTGTCTCCATGCTAAAAGACAACTCTGAATCACTTGTCGCTAAGCTCAACATGTAAGGATAGTCACTAAATTGTTTAGCCCACAATCTAGATGTATGGCTGACACTAGCTTCAAACGATCTGATGCTTTGTCAATCTTCTTTTCCTAGGTGTTTATCTGACCCAAGGTTCATATGACCCAACTCTTGCCCAATATCCAAGTACAACCATGTTGCAATGTACTTTTGTACCAATTAGTTGTTCGTTTTTAAGTTCTTTTTGGTACAAAATCTTGTCAATATAGTCATCTCATCAAGAATACTTGAGTTGTAGCATAATTTGATGTGTGCTCAATCAAATTAAGTTCTATTCTCTTAGGGTTATCCAAAAGTATGCCCTAAGTATTCTTGGACTTGAGAAATTAGGGTTTCTTGAACTTGACTCGTGCCTATCATAGCCCTAATTAATCAATAACACTATGAATGTCTAGTCTATGCTAAAAAATAGAATGACGGGGTTGAGAGATCTCCCAACCTCGAGTCACAAATGCTTGATATTGCTCAAATGCCTAGGATGCTCATTCCCAAGCTTTATTTTTGGATTGGTATCTTGCTTTGGCCTTCCAAATAGCTCCAAAACTCTGAAAAAATCCCAAAATTATGTTTGAAATGATTAAATTATGATAAAAATTAAAAAGTGTCGAAAAGTCCTATCTATCACAATAGATGGTGTTTGTCACAATAGGTAGTTTCTATCATGGATGACTATCTATAGTGATAGATGTTATCCATCGTCTATTGTGTTGGAACATCAAGCCTACACTATGCTTGAGGTGGATTTGATCTACATCAAAGGCTATAGCGTCGAAAGAATATCCGTTGGAGAGTTGTTTTTCTTATGCTCATTTATTGTATTTTTTTGAGAGATTTTTGATGGTTCATTTACCATTGTAAAAGCCTTGAACTTTACACATGAAAAGGTAGAAAGATAAAGCCCAAATCCCACGAATTTGTGGTGGTTGAAGTTGCATTCAATCAAGCAATCAATCACCTAAAAGTAGATCAAACTAGATCTTCACTTTTCCTAGATTGTAGGAAAGTGAATTGATTCCCTCCAACAACCATTCCCACCTTCATTTGAATTCAAAATTCACTTGTAGAATTCCTGTAACACTTCTAGAGTCTATACAAAGACTTGAAACCACTTGTACATTACATGGAAGCAATATATATACACTTGTGACCATCATTGTCTTGCTCCTTCAATTCTCTGCATCATCTTCTTCGCTAATAGTAATCTTGCAGAGGTTGTTGCTCTCTCTCTCCAGAGCACCAAATTGAGTGCAAGATCATGCATTGGAAAGATATTAGTGTCTAGTTTATGCCTATGAATTTTCATGGCATTTGGTTCAGTAGATTTGGAGAAATTTGAGTTTTTCTGTCTAGGGGTCAATCTCTACGTATTTCTGAAAAATAGGAAGTACCACCAGTGAATGTCTCATTCATTCCTATAGCATATTTTGCTTATTCCTTATACTTTGGTGCATTATATACACTCAAACCTATGTGTATCAGTCCCATAAAAGGATTGTTTCTAATTGTAATCATGCTGGTCGCTATGGGCATTTGAAGTTCATTGTCTCTTCCATAGATAGTAAGTTTTGAGCTAGTCGACCTGCGAACCTATCTATTTTGTATCAACTCATTCTCCTTGATGCTCCAAAGTACATAGTGTGATTCTTTGCACTTATCACATTCTTATAAGGTCTATTTGAGTCTCCATAAGCTCAAGGGCTGGTCTTGTGCCGGTTGGCTAGACCAACCTTCATCGCTTCGAAACACATTTTTCTACCTTCTACAAGCTTCTCCAAGTTCTTTCAGTGGTATCAAAGCTAGATCAAGATGGGTGACGGCTTTCCCTTAATGATCGAGAAGCTTGATTGACAAAACTATGCGGCTTGGCAAATCAGGATGGATGCCTATTTGCAAGGTAGAAATCTTTATGGAATTGTGGCAGGTGATGAAGCTATGCCTATTCCAAGATCCAAAGGAGGATCTACACAAGAGGAGACAGATAAGCTCACACTTTGGTGCGCAAGGGATGCTCAAGAAAGGTCGTACATACTAAACTCTATCTCTGACTTTCGATTACCACATATTAGAGGATGCAAGACATCTCAAGAGACTTGCGATGCCCTCGAGACTTTCTTTTTTGCTAGTACCAAAGCAAATCATCTTTGGAACGAGTTCAACCAAATGAACAAGACACCTAAACAAACCATCACAGAGTTTGTTACCAAGGTCAAGGAGGTTGCGGATCAGTTAGCATCCATTGGAGAGCTAATTGAAGAGAGAGGTCATCATGAGGCAAATTCTCAACGGCATTCAAAGTGATAAGCAATGGCAATCCTTCACGATGGCTTATGATCTCATCATGGATGTGCAAACTCTAGACTTCAACATCTTTCTTGGACAACTCTTCAATCAAGAAGCCAACAATAGCATAAAGGAAGGTAACTCTTATCTTGGTAATTCAACTAGTGCTCTATATGCAGATAAGAAGGATAAGAAGCAGAAAGGCAAGAAGAAGGAAGAAGATGAAGAAAAGACTTCCCAAGACAACTTTGCAAGCAAGAGCAAGTGGAAAGGGAAGAAGAAAGGACCAAAGCAAGACAAAACCAAAGGTCAGAATGTTCAACCTTGTGCGATATGCGATAAGACCAACCACACCACTCAGAATTGCTGGTTCAATGTGAAGACCCAGAAAGGAAGTGGAAGAGGTGGATATGGCAACAATAGAGGCAGAGGTGGACACAACTTCAACAATAACAATAGAAGTTATAATAGGAGGGACTACAACAATTATTCAGAATATCAACCACATGAAGACTCATTGCATCTTATGAATCTAAGCCACAAAGAAGGTAAAGAAGATGATCATTTGTTCTACATAGATTTAGGATGTTTGAATCATGTTGCAGGCAACATTGCTCTTCTATGATTTGGAAAGTCCAAAGCATAGACATGAAGTGCAAGCAGGGGATGACACAAAGCACAATGTTGACAAGATTGGTAATTTCAAAGCTTCCAATGGTAGGACAAACATTCTAAGTAAGGTTCTCTATGTACCCACTATCACTAAAAACCTAATAAGTGTAGGACAAATAGTTGAAAAAGGCTTGCAAGTTAGGTTCACCCAACATGGAGCTTTTGTGGAAGATCCATGTCAAGGCTTCAAAAAGATAGCCCGAGGTGAGAAGCATGGTAGGCTCTTTACTTTTGAAGTAGGAGAGACTAGGAACATAACTTTATTCAACTTTGGTCTCAAACCCTAAGTGAGCTTGAAGTATGGCATAAGAGACTTGCTCATGCGAATGAAAGAACCTTGAAGGATATATGCAGGGATCAAAGTGTTCTAGGACTGCCGAACATATCAAAGCAACACATGATCAATAGGTGTGATGCATGTCAGATTGGGAAGGCACAAAGACAACCATTCAACCACAAAGGCCACATCCACAACAAATTATTGGACTTAGTACATACAAATGTATGGGGACCAAGTCAAGAACCTTCATTGGCAGGATCAAGGTATTAAGTCTCATTTATTGACGACCATAGTAGATAGACTGTTCTATACTTTATCAAGAGTAAGAATGAAGTGTTTGATTGCTTCAAGAAGTATCTTGCACATGTGGAGAATCATACAGGTAGATCACTAAAGAATCTCAGATGTGATGGAGGGGGAGAATACTTCTCCAAAGAGTTTGATGAGTTCTTGCAGGAAAAAGGCATCAAAAAGGGAAGTGACTAATAGGTAATCTCCTCAACTAAATGGAATTGCAGAGAGGAGAAACAAGACATTGGTTGGATGAGCTAAAACAATGCTTGAAGAGAAGAAGTTGCCACATTATCTATAGGCAGAAGCTATTTCAACTTCTGTGTACCTTGTCAATAGACTACCATCCAAATCACTTCAAGGTATGACTCCTTATGAAGCATGGCATGGATGAAAACCTAGTCTTGGACATTGCAAGGTTTTTGGTTGTTTAGCTTATGTTCATGTACCATCACAAATAAGAGGTAAGCTAGATGAAAGGGCAACAAAGGTAGTGTTTATTGGATATGATTCAACTCAGATGAGTTATAGGTTCTTCAATCCTTCAACCAAGCAATTCACCTCAAGTAGAGATGTTGTGTTTGAAGAACACAGGTCTTGGTATGATGAAGACAAACAAAAGGTAACACTACCATATGATCTTGATTCTGACTCTCATCAATTAGAAGCATGATACACAGGTCCAGGATCCAAGAAGTGATATAGACGATGACCAATATGAAAGGGAAAAGGATTACAAGCTATGGAAGTCAAGCGGCAAAGAAAAGATGCAAGAGGTTGGAGAATGCTCCAAACAAGCACTTAGAAGATCATCAAGAGAGAAGAAACAACCAGAAAGGTATGGATATGATTCCACATCTGTTACGAAGCATTCAATCTACTTGGCAAAGTACTCTATTTCAGAGGAACCCTTAACCTATGAAGAGGCAAAGGGAAACCCTAATTGGGAAAAGGCCATGAAAGAAGAGATAGATGCATTGAATGAGATGGACACTTGGGATTTGGTTCCAATGTTGCCGAATCAAAAGGTAATTGGTTGCAGATGGGTATATAAAGTTAAAAGAAACTCAGATGGATTACTTTGCATGTACAAGGCAAGATTAGTTGCCAAAGGATGCTCACAAACGCATGGTATAGACTATGAGGAAACATTCTCACCAATTGCAAAGATGACTACAATCAGGACATTGATAAGTGTAGTTGCTGCAAGGAATTGGAGACTCGTCCAACTTGATGTAAAAAATGCATTCTTAAATGGTTGGATAAGTGAAGAGGTATACATGTCACAACCACCAGGTTTTGAAAACCCTAATCATCCATCTTATGTTTGCGGACTTAAGAAAGCACTGTATGGATCGAAACAAGCTCCTAGAGCTTGGAATTACAGGTTGGTTACATATCTTCAAGATCAAGGGTTCAAAGCTAGCAGATCAGATCCTTCTCTATTCATCAAAAGGGATCACAATGAGGTTATCTATCTATGTGTATATATGTAGATGATATTATTGTGACAGGTGATGATCTAATTGGCATTCAAAGGATCAAGAGACACATGCACGAGGAGTTCAAAATCAGTGACCTAGGTGAGCTCACATATTTCCTAGGTATGCAGGTGATATATACAGATGAAGGAATGTATTTGACTCAAAGAAGGTACATTCAGGATCTTATTCTCAAGTTCAAAATGGAGAACACTAAACCTGTAGGTACACCTTTGGAGATGAATCATAAACTTAGTGTTTATGAAGGTGAGAAAATTGAAGACCTAAAAGAATATCAAAGCTTGGTAGGTAGCTTGATATATGCTACTCATACAAGGGCAGACATCTCATATAGGGTGGGAGTGCTTAGTCAGTTCATGCACTCACCGAGAAGACCACACATGGATGCAGCTAAGAGAGTACTTAAGTATCTCAAAAGTACAATCAACGAAGGTGTACTCTATCCTTACTCTTCAGATTTGGATATCAAAATCTATTCAGATGCATATTGGGCAGGAGCTAAGGATGATAGAAAAAGTACATCTGGTTACTTAGCATTTGCAGGTTCGAAGCTAGTGTCATGGAGTTCCAAGAAGCAACCAACAGTTTCTTTATCCTCAACTGAAGCAGAGTACAGAGGCTTGACCATAGCAACTCAAGAGGCAATATGGTTAAAAGCATTGTATATAGATTTGGGCATTTTGACTTCCAAACATCACATATTTGGAGATAATGTAAGTTCCATGCATCTAGCGGCGAATCCTATTTTCCATGCGAGAACCAAGCACATTGAAGTCCATTACCACTTCATCAGGGAGAAGCTCATGGCAAAGGAGATTGACATTTCTTTTGTTCCAACTGAAAAGCAAGTAGCAGATATGATGACGAAGGCACTTGATGGAGTAAAGCTTTGTTGATTCAAAGCTATAGCAGGTATTCAACCTATCAGAGAATGAATACTCAAGCATACTTTAGCTTGAG
The DNA here is from genome assembly GCA_020310875.1 of Ceratopteris richardii. NCBI lineage: Eukaryota > Viridiplantae > Streptophyta > Polypodiopsida > Polypodiales > Pteridaceae > Ceratopteris > Ceratopteris richardii. Next base: position 85,158,070 of record CM035428.1, on the reverse strand, counting down.
GAGGAGCTGTTGGAACATCAAGCTTACACTATGCTTGAGGTGGATTTGATCTACATCAAAGGCTATAGCGTCGAAAGAATATTCATTGGAGAGTTCTTTTTCTTATGCTCATTTATTGTACTTTTTTCAGAGATTTTTGATGGTCAATTACCGTTGTAAAAGCCTTGATCTTTACACATGTAAAGGTAGAAAGATAAAGCTCAAATCCCACGAATTTTTGGTGGTTGAATTTGCATTCAATCAAGCAATCAATCACTTAAAAGTAGATCAAACTAGATCTTCACTTTTCTTAGATTGTAGGAAAGTGAATTGATTCCCTCCAACAACCATTCCCACCTTCATTTGAATTCAAATTTCACTTATAGAAGTTGTGGAACACTTCTAGAGTCTATATAAAGACTTGAAACCACTTGTACATTACATGGAAGCAATATACATACACTTGTGACCATCATTGTCTTGCTCCTTCAATTCTCTGCATCATCTTCTTTGCCAAGAGTAATCTTGAAGAGGCTGTTGTTGTCTCTCTCGAGCTCCAAATTGAGTGAAAGATGGGCTCCTTGGAAAGATATTAGTATTTAGTTTATGTCTATAAATTTTCATAGCATTTGGTTTAGTAGATTAGAAGAAATCTGAGTTTTTCTGTCTCGGGGTCAATCTCTGTGTATTCCTAAAAAATAGCAAGTACCACCGGTGAATGTCTCATTCATTCCTATAGCATACTTCGCTTATTCCTTATACTTTTATGCATTCTATACACTCAACCCTATGTGTATCACTACCATAAAAGGATTTTTTCTAATTGTAATCATGGTGCTCACTATGGGCATTTGAAGTTCATTGTCTCTTCCATAGATAGTAAGTTTTTGAGCTAGTCGACCCGCGAACCTATCTGTTTTGTATCAACTCATTCTCCCTGATGCTCCAAAGTACATAGTGTGTTTCTTTGCACTTATCACATGCTTATAAGGTCTATTTGAGTCTCCATAAGCTCAAGGGCTGGTCTTTTGCCTGTTGGCTAGACCAAACTTCGTCGCTTTGAAACACATTTTTCTACCTTCTACAAGCTTCTCCAAGTTCTTTCATATTGTTTATCATTTGTAGTCTATCGTACTCTCTATCTATTGCAATAGATGGTCTATCACAATAGATTGTCTATCACAATAGATGAATATTTTGTGATAGATGATGTCTATCATGATGGATGCCCTCTATCATGGGGTCCTATTTATCGGAATAGATGGTTCTATCATGATAGATGGTGTTCATTGTCTGTTGTCTATTGAGGGATGTTGTCTGTTCTGATGGACACGTCTGTCACATTGGATGACCATTGTTGCAGTACTCTATCTGTTGTAATTGATCTGTCTGTTATGATAGACCTATTTGTTGCAATAGATGGTCTCTATCATGATAGATGAGGTATGTCATGACTTTTTATATGTTGCGATAGATAGTGACTATTGCAATAGACATTGTCTATTGCAATAGATGAAAAAACATGAATTTTCTTACTATTTTTTGTGATTTGAAATTCTCTTATGATGCCATCTATCTTGCCTAACATGCAACTCCAAAATACCAAAATTTTTTGTCTATCACAATAGACAAAGGTCTTCATCTCTAGTCATGTGTAGAGGTCTATCATACATGTTGATGTTATTGTTAATGTCAAACTTTTTAGAAAATGCCCAAAAACACAAAAAAACAAAGATCGTACAAGCACACTATCACTCTAGCACAAATGGAATACCAATGTGAGGAAAATGTTAATCAACAGAGATGTGAGGATGGTATAATGATCGATCGTGAGCGAGAGGAATGCACAAGTGCATGAGTGAGAAGCACACTAACATGCACACAAATACACACACATGCATACAAGGCAAGACAGAGAGTGGAACAATGGAATCTTCTATTAAAAAGATAAAAGAAAGCATACAATGCTCAATAAAAAATTCAATCTATAACTAGCCAACCTCAAAATGAGCTCTCTAGCTCATTTCATAGTTTTTTGACTAGATGTGACCTAGTCTAGACCTAGTGTCTGGCCTAGTTAAAAGTTAGGTTCCTAGGCTAATTTGGAGGCTTGAAGGAGCTCTAAAAATAATAAAAATAAATATTTTTGGCTCTTCTAACGCTCCTCAAGCTTGAGAACTCCTCGACTTGCACAATATGGAGTCAAAACTATAACAAACAACTATTTACAATGATGTGTACTGATGAGAATCACTCTTGATTAAAATTATTGTTTTGGAAAAATTATGGCTAGGCCTATTCTTTGTCAAATTTGTGTTGACTACCTTGTCTCCTCGGTCCACCTTAGCCTTCTCTCAGACTATCTCCTCCTTGACTCCCTTGTCTAATCTTCCTTGTCAGTTGAGTCTTGGTTGACTATGGACTTGCAAAAATGGAGTCATAACTATAAAAAACAAGTATTTACAATGATGTGTAGTGATTAAATCAATATTGATTAAAATGTTTGTTTTGGAAAAATTATGGCTAGGCCTATTCTTTGTCGGATCTATGTTAACTACCTTGTCTGCTAAGTCCACCTTGGCCTTCTCTCTGATTGTCTCCTCCTTGACTCCCTTGTCTAAGGCTTCTTTTTCTATTGAGTCCTGGTTGACTGCTAACGGTCCCCCCTCTCAGGTCTATTGTCCTTGACAGCCCCTTGTTGGAGATGGTGTTCTGTGTAATATTGTAGGATGTGTTATGGGAGCTCACATTATTTTAGTCGAAGTCCATGTGCAAGATATGTCTCTGGCCGCTCCTAATCGATAGCACTTAGGACTTCTGGATGTGATATCTGTCAAGGGCACATTTTCATTTATTATACTAAGGTTCATTTGGAGGGTTGAGAGAAATTTGAGTGTGAAGAGCCTTTAAGGCCACACAAACTTGTATTTATATGGCTTGAGTTAATGGAAGACTCTCTCTCATTTTCGTCGCCATTCCATGGCATATGACGTGTTTCTTTCTTTCTTGTTTGTAGTTAGTCGATAGTTCTTGGTTTGTTACTTGAAGTAGTGCGCATAGGACTGCGTGTCTGCCTTCCTCTTGCTGTTTGATGCATGGCGATGTTATCATTTTTTGTTGCGTAAGAATGTAGCTATGGTGACGATTCTCTTTCTCTCTCTCTCTCTTTCCCTGTTGCAGGGAGGTGCAGCCTCTCTGTTTAACATTGGTGCCGTCTTCGTGATGTACCCCCCATTGCTCTATCGGCTAGCTGATAATCTGACATAATCCATCATGCTCTCTCCTGGTGAATGGTGTACCTTCTTCATGTATTTACGGGATTCACCACTCTGATGGTGCATCAATATTGAGCTGCATGCTATTGTGAACTCGCGCGATCTTCTTGTTTTCATGAAAGCTCACGGTGCGGGGTTGCTGCCAACGACAGATCCCACACATTTTTTTGGCATAGCAGCCTATTGTGTTTTGGGATGTTCGCTATCTTTTTTTCGTGTTATGTTGTTGGATAGACGTTTGTTATGTTTTGTCGTATTGCGCATGCTCTCCAAGATGTTCTGTACATCCCAATAGTCCTATGATTATTGTTGAGCACCACTCTTCCCCGATTTCGAATGCAGGGATTGCCCTTGGCTATTTGGTCGTGTTCTATGATAACATGTGGTTTCGTCCTCTATTTGATACGTTGCTGCACATGTAATTGTTTTCTTGCATTTCGCGGATAATGAGGATGACTTATGATTGTGGCCTTGCGTTTATTTGATGGTGGTTGTGTGCACATGGGCTGCAAATCCATCTTTTGTTGGATGTACAGGCATGAATATCACTTTCATTTTCTTTTGCAGCATTTATTCGGGATGAGAGCGCTACTTTCAATACAGCATTTTGTAATCGGAGAGATATGGACATTTCTTTGTTCTTCTATTCGATATGCTATTACTTTCTGGATGCATGATCTTGATTACTGCGCAACGTCATAATGTGTTATCCCAACTTATATATTTATGCTCTATTTTTTTTTTAGTGAACACTTACCTGTATGCGTGGTTGCAATGCTCACTTTACCTTCTTATTAACAGATTATATGCTATTCTTTATTCTGTGCTTAAGGATCCTATGATGAGTGATTTTACTTGCGATCAGCGTGCACTTTTTGCTTGATGTGAACAATTTATAATTCCTCGGCATGCATATTTTCCTTTTCTGAGTGCTCCGCATGTATCTTTGTGAAGCAACCCACCTCTGTCAGGAGTGTAATGATGTGCATGGATCGAGTCTATATTAGAAGAGGACAGTCTTCTCAGATTAAGTTTAAAGTACTTTTTATCCGAGGTATTCACTTGTGCCGTGATATGTATTTCTTTTGGGAATATTTTCTTGATGTGCGTAGATCCTTCAAAGCGACATGGTATTTCTTGGAAAAGCTCAAAGTTACTTGGGGCATTGCGACCAAATGGAAGAACTAAGAATGAAAAGCGTTGAGATTGGAGCTTATGATCCTTATTTGTAATCCATTGAGCCTTATGTCATATCTACATATGCAATGATGTAATAATTGGTCCACCCTTGCATTTCATGTATGCATATAGGAGGGCAAGATCAGGGGTTATGTGAGTGGTATTTGTGAACCTTGGATTAATTTCAGGCACTTCACTTTGCCTCTTACATTGCTCTTGGTTTTGGATATGTTATGAGCCTTACTTGCATTCCATACCATGGTTTAACCATGCACTTTGGTTTGCAAGTATTGTTCATAAGGGTAGTGCATAATTATGTGAGCATATATATCATGGAGTTGGACTATTCTATTCCAAGAACGGTGCTATCCCTTTCACATTATGAAAATGTACATGGCGATTATATATGGGTTGGGTTCTTATCTTTAGACTTTGTTTGGATATGTTTTGGCCTTGTTGTGAGGGCTTGACTTGATGTATTTGATCTTGGTGAGTGTGATGGAACTGGTGTCCTCGAGCATGAGTGATGTGGAGACTCGCGGATTGAAACATTCTTCAAGATTAGGTGTGTTCCTTTGGTTGTATGACATGTTGTATAAAGGTTCACAGCCTATAAATGGTTTCCATGTAATTTTCATCTTGTTGAGGGGGGTATCACTTATCAAGGGACGTGGTAGTTCAAGTCCACCGTGCGTGCCAGTGTCAAGGGCACATTTTCATTTATTATACTAAGGTTCATTTGGAGGGTTGAGAGAAAGTTGATTGTGAAGAGCCTTTAAGGCCACACAAACTTGTATTTATATGGCTTGAGTTAATGGAAGACTCTCTCTCATTTTCGTCGCCATTCCATGGCATATGACATGTTTTTTTCTTTCTTGTTTGTAGTTAGTCGATAGTTCTTGGTTTGTTTCTTGAAGTAGTGCGCATAGGACTGCGTGTCTGCCTTCCTCTTGCTGTTTGATGCATGGCGAAGTTATCATTTTTTGTTGCGTAAGAATGTAGCTATGGCGACGACTCTCTTTCTCTTTCCCTGTTGCAGGGAGGTGCAACCTCTCTGTTTAACATATCCTATATTGTTTTGCATGTATAGCTTGTTCTATTGCAAATAATTTTAGCACATGAGTTGTTTTGAATATGAACACCTCAAGTGGTACTCCCAAAATCTAGTAGAGAACATTACTTGAAAAGTATATTTATAGCAAGCCGATAAGTATTTGATTTAAGCGTGCCATGCATATTCAATGTTTGTGTGGTGCTCATAAATTACACTAAATCATTGTTGCCTTTGTCGAGTCCGAGTGTAGATATGTATAGGGTTTTCACCTAGCATGAGGTCTTGAACATGCCCTTCATGAGCTCGAGGATTTTCATTGTCATTTTGGCCACTATTCTAGGCATGTTCTTGAGACATGGTGTCCAAAGGCGGAGTGGAAATTTTATAGGCCATTGTGGGTGGTCCTTATGGTGGAGTGACATAGGGGTAATTCAACCAGTCTACACACTTGGTGGTATTTTGGAACTTGATGGAAAAGGTTGGCCACAAGCATCATCTTAGTACATGGCCATAACATGGGTTGTAGAGAATATGCAGGGGAGCATTGGACTGCATGCATAGCATTTTTGGGTACATGTCGAGTAAATGTGTAGCCAATTTGGTTGAGATATGATGCGTCTGCATGCTCACTCTGGTATGTCTTCTGGTTGAAACCGAGTCACAAAGGTTGGAATTTGGCTCCTTACCAATAGCACACTTCACTTTAGCATTGTAATTAGTTAATAGCATGAAATAAGGCTTGTATTGCAGTTTTGAGGTGGTAATGAGGCATTTTTGAGATAGATTTGTGAAATATTCAGAATTCAACATTGTGTCTTCGATATCAGCCATTGCTTGTATTTGGATTGCTACCCACTCATCATGTGTATGATCGATTTCTTCTACCTATTTTAACCACTATGGCTCTGTGCCTAATATGTTTCTTGCCCTTCGATAGTGACACAACCACCAAGTATCGACTATGGTTCATAGGCTTCCTCAAAGGTTTCTTCTACCAGAATCTCATTAGTCTTGCTGATTCTGGTACTTCAAGGGGCGAGGGAGGTCATTCATACTGGAGGAGTCAATCTCATAATTCTTGGACATGCTTTTGTAACTTTGCTATCTCATTCGGTTATATTATAGTGGTAATTGGCTCAAGCACTGGGGAATGGGGCATTGCTTGTTGTTGTTGTTGTTGTTGTTGTAGATAAGCTAGCTATGTGAGTCAAGGAGGTCAACATATTCTCCCAGTATGATGCAGATGTTTTTTGGCAGAACAACTAGAACATGGAGGGTTGATTGATGCACCAGGTCTGTTCCTGATGGAAATTTTTAGGTTATCTTGATTTTGTTGTTGTAACCTCTTGTTCTCTTCATGTGTTGCTACCAAATGTCTTTGTAGGAGTGCCATATCGCATTGGATCTTGGTGTTACATTCCAACTAGATCTATAAGTGAATTTCTATGACTTGTATAGCATCTTAGTCCATGTTCTCAAGCTTGGACTCTAGTTCATTGTGTGATTGCTATAAAGAGTGATATAGGTCCTGTAATTCAGAGTTGTATACCTCTAGCTCAGAGATCCTTTGGTTCAAGTTTGTAGACTACTTGTTAAGGGCTTTGTTGTGCACTGAAAGATACTAATATTCGTGCCTTAGTTGATTTTCACAATTAATCATTGAAGTAATATCGATATCTACATTTATGGAGGCAGTATGTATAGGGGGTAATGCAAGGGAAGAGGAAATGGGGATGGGAAGAGTGAATGCTGCACAAAATGTTGTAGTGGGTGAAGGTGAGGTTCATGGAGGAGGGATTGGGGAAGGTGGAAATGTGGGGGGTGGGAGAGTGCAGTGGTTGATGATATGTTCATAGCTTCAGATGTGGAAGTGCATGAAGTTTCCACCATAAAAACAAGGGTGATGGGTGCGATGCTTGTGGTCTCTATAAAAAACTATGATGTTGTAAATGGTTGTTGGTATTGGGAAGAGATTTCCCTCCAAGAAGGAAGTGGTGTTTGGGATTGGAGGGTAGATGCAAAGAATGAAGTGGTAGGTTAGAGAATAGGTGGGAGTGAATCTAGAGATGGTTGTGGTGGGACAAAAAAGGATAAGGGATAGGAGTAGGGTATCAGAGGGAAATGAGCCCGGGTTGCTTGTGAGGCTGGGTGACCAATCACGAGTTGTTGGGTGGAAGATGACGTAAGGTGGATTGAGTTAGGGAGCTTATGGTGGAGATGGTATGGTACAAAGGGTTGGTGATGGAGGAGAAAAGCTAAATATGGGAAATAGGGTTGCCGTACATGAAGGTGGAAATTATAGTGGCTATTTTGGTGACAAATACAACATCCTCTGTCCTAGGTGGGGAATGAGGTGGGATGTGGAAGGTGAGTTCTTTTGGTTGGGTGATGGCTTCTATGATGGTGGTGAGTTGAGGTTCAAGGGCTCGAATGGGAGAAACTGATGGGCTTTGTACATGGGTCTTTATGATTATGTGGATGATGTTGGAGAATTCCTCTCCTATGCACAAAGGAAAGTGTAAAGGACCTTCCTAGGATCAAGAATTTTACATGAGGAACCCATGCCTATCAATAGTGCAAAATCTATGCCGACGTGGCTGCAAAAGACATTGCAAGATAGGAAATTGAGTGCTCCTTTACTTGATAGAACAAGATCAAGCTCTCTCCATGCATCAATTGACTTTGTGGATGTATCTTTTATTGCAACTATGTATAATGAAGAGATAGTCACTTTTGAAGATGCATGTGATGATTCAAATTGGATGAGCGCAATGCAATTGGAATCGAATCTATTCACATAAATTGTATTTGGTAGTTATCTTAATTGTCAAAAGGTAAGAATGACATTGGTACTAAATGGGTTTACAAGATTAAAAGAAAGTCCAATGGCAACATTAATTGCTACAAAACCAAAATTAGTTGCAAAAGATTATGCACAAAATTATGGCATTGATTATGAGGAGACTTTTGCACCTACTTCGTGTATGAATACCATTTGTACTATGATTGCATTGGCTATGCATCATGGTTGGAAAGTGCATCAATTGTATATAGAAATAACTTTCTTGAATAGTGATTTGCAGGAAGAGGTCTATGTGAAGCAACCACTTGAATTTACAATCAAAGGTCAAGAACATATGGTTTGCCGCTTGTGTAAGGCTTTGTATGGAATTAAGCAAGTAAGAAGCAAGCCACTATGGCCACATCGAGTTGTGAAGCTGAGTATAGGGTAGTATTCACATCTACAGTGGAGTGCATATGGTTGAGATGCCTATTGATGGGTCTATGCATGGATGTTGTTACATCTATTCATGTTCTCATTGATAGTCAGAGTGCATTGGCAATTACAAGAAATCAGTGTTTCATGTCCATAAAAGCACAATGAGGTTCATTATCATTATGTTAGAGAGCACCTTGATGCTAGAGATATTGATTTGGTATATGTTCCTACACAAGATAATGTGATAGACATATTCACAAAATCTCCCAAAGGAAAATCTTGAAACTTTTTGCAAAGCTTTAGGGTTATTACCTTGTGGGGGATGAACCATCACTCCTTGTATGTGTTCACATCATTCGTTCTAAAAGGGTTTGTTACACCAGGTGTCCCTCAAGCAGCTTTGATGTGAATCATTTCCCTTTACATGGACACTTTTTACTATAGAACTGGCTAGAGTTTTTTTTCCCATATACCCACATATACACAATAAACTCATATGTGGTGGTACATAGTACTTAGTGATTCACTTATAGTTCTCGCTTCACTCATTCTCACACAATTGATTATTTTTCATAATCTATTAATAGAGAGCTCTTCCAACCATCACCTTTCTTAGTGCATCGATATCCTTCTTTGCTCTTGTGCATACTTCTATTTATGCTTCCTCACTCTCTCCCACACCCATAAAGAATATGAATACCTACAAACGAGAAGAAAAAACAAATTTATTTCATTCTTCAGCAACATTTTAGTCAAGAAACTAGTATAAAAGTCTATTTCTATGCATACTCTTTCTCTATTTCTCTGCATGCAAGTCTTCATATTTCTATAGGTGCACAAGTTTAGTAATAGCTCATGTTCCTACCCTACATGCATTTTTCCTTATTGCGAGCCCTCACTATGTAGAAGCTTTTGGTATTGCTATCCTTCCTTGTATCTATTCAACGTGTACAAGATAATTGTATCTTTCCATAAGTATCATTAGTTAATCTTTTTGTGTACACTCTTAAGGCATGGATAGAGAAGAATTCACACATGGATACTCCAAATATCAATGTCGATACTCCTCCATCAAAAGCAATGAAGAACCATTTTCAGTCATGTTAATCTATTTCAAGTGGTATGAGAGCTATCCATAGGACCTCCTAGCATGCTCTTAACTCAATCCTCACAACCCCATCAACCAAAGATAACAAATCCACCAACTATCCCCTTGGCATAGAAGGTTATTTATGTGTTGATTATTGATGTGGAGTTATGGAGCAAAGCTTGGTGATATCAATTGCAGGATGCACTCAGGTTTCCATTATCCTCAATGCCCTATATCATTACCTCTTCAAAGAAAGAATGTGCATGATTATTGTAGAAAAATCCTTCTTTCCTCACATTCTAATGTGTTCCATCTTGATATCATCATGGAAGAGAAAATTCAAGCAACTATTAGTGTTGAAACTCGTCCAATGGGAGCAACCAATAATGCCACCTTCATCAAACTTGTTAATATGTTCCATACACCATTCCTTGGGTCCTTCTACATCTCTGTTGGTCCAAAAAATTCCTTCAAGAAATAGTAAGGTGGAGTGTTAGAGGAGTGTTCACCTACCACTACCATCCCTTCTCAATTGATTTTAGATTAGCAAAAATCAACTTGAAATCATTGAGCACACCTTTTTCTTATTGCATGAAGGTGAATATGTGACCTCCTCATGATATAATGATAAGTGCATTCCATATTCATGATATACATATAACCACAATCATGCATGGTCATTAATTGTATCTAAAGTATCATGAACACTCTATCCACATTTGCAATAGATAATGATAGGGAGCTTTCAAAGTGGCTAATTATCCATGATCTTGGACACAACTTTACGATCTACATTCCCATGCTTTGACCCACCAATATTCAGCTTGAATACTCATCCTTGGAATTGGATTCCTTTTCTACTATACACTCCAAAACTTTGCAACTTTCGAGTGCTTCTTTTGTGAGTGATGTGGCAGAGCCCATGTACATTCTTTCTACCCGATATCCCTTAATGCCTTTGTTGATGACATGGATGATGATTGGACTTTGATAGAATTTTTTAATCTCATTCAACCATCCCAATCAAACATCATGAATGAGAAGCTTCATGATGAGTGGATAAAGAGAATAGATCATACATACTCATGAGGATTGACACCAATGATATCTGTCCATATCATCTACTCTAATCATCCTTTTTTTGAATGAAGTTCAAGAGAAGACTAATAATTGGATATACAAAGATACAATGAGAAAAATGCCCAAGAGACTTGCTTTTTATGAATAAAAACTAAACAATTTTGATCAATCCAACCATCTTCTATATCTGCTCAAATTCTTGATAGAAGTGCTCTATCACCCCTTTGGCATCCCCTCATCGAGGTTAAAAAATTAGATCTTATGTGGCATATCCTCCACTAGGGAATTTGGACCAATGTAAAAGCTAACAAACTTTGTGGATCCCTTCCATGGTGTAAATGATGCCTTCAGAGCAATGAGGACTTGGGAGACCTCTTCTTTTTTTTGCCCCAAGTCAATGTCGATCTAGCCAGCCCTTGGGAGAATCATGTTGCTATAAGGACAAATCAACTAGAAGCAAATGTTATTGGGTGGAGCAATTGGTTGTTCCTCAACACTATGGAATGATATAAGGTGAGACCCTCTGGAAGATATGGAAAGAGAGGTGTGCCACCAATTTTGGTAGCCCTCCTAAAGAATGGCCGATCGAAAAATCTCTTTTCCTTTTAGGCAAAGGAATTTCCAATTGCAAGAAGTCCTTGCCTTTTAGACATCATAGAGTGTTTTTCCTTGAGAGCAACAATATTAAAAACAAGTGGGCCCCCATGAGGCGGACAAAAGGGTTATCAATCTTCTTTGTAATGTTTTCTAGCAAGTTTCAGAAACCCGTGCTTTGTGGGGTTTGGGGGATCCCATAGGTGCTAGGTCCATTCAATTGTAGAGTTGTTCTTTCTATTAATTAAAGTTTGGGAGAGTAGGCTATTGCCAAACTTCCTTAAAAAAAGTAAATAAAAAGAGTACCAATACAGTCCTATAGACTATGCAACAAGTGTAGGGGGAACCATTGGTTGGATGAAAATAAAAAATTGAAAAAAGATATCAAATTTCAAAAAGGAACAACATAGAGTGTGAATATTTGGGTCCATCATGTATGCCAATGTTATGATGGTAATATATCAAATATTTCAAAATAATTATTGAAATTTTATATGTCCAATTGTATAATATATGTTACACAGTAGACATCTCATTCATTTATTATTAAAAATGATCTTCTTCCTACCTAACATATCCATTGCACATAGAAATATGAACTCATATGGTCTGGGTTTCTTTTGTGTTCCAACATTATTATCTACTTCATTTGGATCAATTCAGTTAGTATGCTTGTGATATTCAATATCTTATTATTTGAATCATCAAGAGTTTTTCCTGCCTTGAGTTTGTTTGTGCAAAGTTTTCAATGAAATAGATATGAATAATGAAAAAATCAAATATTTTTTCTATGTATATCATAACTCAAAGTCTCCGGAGCTAAGCTTCTCCCACTTAATGTGTTGAAGTCTATGTTTCTTTAAGTGTTGAAGTCTATGTTTCTGTCAATTAATTCGTTAAAGTTTGTGTGGTTGCATAGCTGGACAATATAGGGGCCTTTGAGCTGAGGGGCTGTCTTTTATATATTGCTTTATGTCATTTTCCAATTCAAGTGTAAACCTATTTGTAGGTTACTAGACTAGTGTTGAAATGAAAGATGTGGATGCCTTTCCAAAGGAGCCCTCTCACAACTTCTTGGCTTTTAGCACTTGAAAATGATAGTTAGTCATAAGAAAGATTGCTTTTACTCTTGAAAAAGGTGGCACTGTGCTGGAGAAAAAGCTACCAAAAAAGCAAGAGGAGGTACGCATTATGTGCTTTAGAAATCATAAAGCATTGCTACTAAAGGAAGCTTTTCAATTTTCAATTTAAAAGAGATGTCAGACATGAGGTTTTCTTTACTCTACAGCTTATTCAGACATGTCGTCCGCATGACTTCAGAACCTCACGATCGTTCACCACTCCTTTTAGTGCATACTCACAATATGGGTTTTTCTTTCCCACTTGTTCACACAAGAGTAGACCATGATTATGCACCCATGGCTCAAGTATCATTTTCTGCTCTCTTTCTCTCTCTCTCTCACAGACACATACACACATCCGAACCATGTAAGACAACCTTTCACGATAAAGGAGAGACATCATCTCGATGGACATACGACTTTTATCAGAAATACAACACCTAAAGAAGGATAATGTTACATTCATCTTCCTTCTTATATTCTTACAGACTTGTGGCAATTTGTCTGCACGCATTACATTGGGTGGTTAGGCCTTTTGCCTCTTGAGGCAGGCGTGAGGGTTCAACCCCTCTCTACCGTAAGATAGATGTGGGCCTAAGGAAAGTGTAATAATACCTTCGAGTAGTATTAAATCAAATTGCCTTTGGGCAATCTTTCCTAATGTCACCTTCGAGCAATCTAACCCCTGCCTTGTGAGATATGGAGAGTCCCATGGGTATTATGCTTATTCACTTGTGCAATTATTCTTTCAATCAATTCTAACAAGAGAGATTAAGCTTTGTTCTAACTTCCTCTTAAAAACAAAAGATCCCACTTTATCTTGCACATGAAATATCCATACAGACGTGACGGTGATTGGTAAAGACCAACCAGATATCCTTTGGAAATTGATAAGGATTGGGGAGGACACTAACAACAACTCATCCATTACAATACTTCCATTCCCAGAACAATCAAGACTGCTCTAGAAGCTCTCCGCATCCAAAAGTCTTTTCAAGCTAGGTTGTATGATTCCTTGTGGAAGATCACAACTTCTAATGGAGCTCAAATTTCTTTGAGTATAGTCTGATCAGTGGAGTTGTTGATCGCCAAAGAGGGCTTGTGAGTACCACACTCAATCTTGTTGTAATTTTAAAAGTACTAGCAAGAACTAAGGAAGAAGTAGGTAAGAAGAGAGGCTCACCCTTAGTGACAACCCATCCATATCAATTGGTTGGGTCCTTCACCTCTCAAAGATAGAGGAAGGGTTCAACTCTTTCACATGGTGAGATGTTAAAACCAACGCTTTCACAGAACCATTGAGCCTTCGGATTATTTGTTCAAACTAGTTATCTCATCTCATCTTAGGGCCATCCCTTCCCAATGTTCAACTTACGAGACCTTTGAACTATGTATCTTAGTAGTTATTGGGCGTCCAACCCCTACTTTGTGAGATTGAATGGGTCCATGGGTGTTATACTTAGCTTTTATTATACTTTCAAATTAATTCTGTGGACATGGCAAACTCAATCATAATCCTATGTGAGCCCACCCTAAGACCACCTGTATGGAACAAATGAATCAAACATCAATGGTCTTGACTCCATCCTCGTACTATTGTTTATGTCTTCCAATCATGTTCCTCAGCACTTCATGTAGTACTGCTTTTTCTTCTCATCACCCTCTTTTACAGAGCAACCCACAGCAGTATATCTTCCAAGTTGCTTTTAATCCGCTGTGTAAAAGGATAACCTACTGCTAGGACACTCCTTGTGGACAGACATTCCTGCAAGACGACTTGATTAGAAAAGGCCGGCTATGGCCTCTGTGTGGTCCAATCTGATGAGATGGACGCACACAGAATATGACCTTGAATTTGTGTATATAGTAAATAGTCTGTTGATTGTAAGAAGACAAAAAAAGAGCATCAGCCAGCACTCCGCCAGCTGCATGTTTACAAAGAACCCCACACAGGCGAAGACACAGACAGAATTACACATAGAGATGCCAGATTATCTGACAGCCTTGAGAAAGGAGAACCGCTTGGCCTCTTCTTCCAGGACAGCTGCCATTTAGAAAGAACGTCTCTCTCTCTCTCTCTCATGCATACTGACGGAAGAACTGCCATCTCCATCGCCTAATCAAGCGAGCCACTCGCCTAATGAAAGCAGATTAATGTTTATAGAAGTCCACTACTTATCTAATGACGACGTTAATTCAAACCATGAAAACAGAAGCAGATTGTGGATCAGAAACTAGATCATATAATTAATGAATTTTACATGTAAGCGTAGAGCACGGGGGACAAATGTGTGCGCGCACGCATACAAGGTTCATTACAGCTCCGGTTCCCATCCAGTGTGCTGCAGCAAGTGAACTCTCGGATGAGTCAGGAATAGTAACGAGGTGGCGTTATACACAGTTCTCTGCAGAAGCTCGCCGAGAGTGAGGGTCCTCCATGAATCGGGATGCAACACAGCGGAGGCTGGCTGTTGCTGCAGATATGGTAGAGGCAACGCAGATTTGGCTTCTTCAACTTCTAGCTGCTCCATCATCAACAGCATGCCCCAGAAGTAGAATATGGGCACCAACAGCAAAACCGCGTGCCTCCGTATGAGGATCAACATGAGCCAACGATGCAGACAGCAGCTCCCATTCCTCTCCCGGTGAGCCTTAGTAACCGCCTCCTCCACCGTTATCTTCATTGCCGCAGCCGTCTGCATCTGGGCAACAGCTGAGGTCCTCGATGAGTTAATCTCCGCTGGTGACGGCGTTACGGGCGTACATGGGGAGGAATCGCTCCCTGTCGGATCTGAATTAACGTCTGCTGGGAGTGTAGACGGAACAGCAACGATGGCGGAGGCCTGCGCTGCGTTTGAGGCGATTGCAAAGTCTACCGAGCACGCGGGAGGAGAGCTGGGTGCCACCTGCGTGCTAGAGTGAGCTGTGGTTCGGGGGCTCGCCATGGTTGTCTGCAGCTGGTGCTTTGTATGAATGCGCGAGTGAGCAGACTCTTTATGATCCATTGTGATTATGATCCATCGTGAAATCGCTAAGACAGAGAGAGAGAGAGAGAGAGAGAGAGAGAGAGAGAGAGAGCACGTGGAAGCCAAACAAGTTGCAACGGCTTGGAGCTCAAGATGTCCCGTGAATGTCTGACAATTCATGTGAGTATACGAGGCGAACAATGATACCATTCACCTCTGTTGATAGTAAATCGTATTCAGTGAGTATACGAGGCGAACAATGATACCATTCACCTCTGTTCATAGTAAAAGGGACATGTAATCTCCTCTTGTCCCAGTTCGCTGGCGTAGTGGTTGGGCCTCTTACCTCTTGAGGCAGGGGCGAGGGTTCAATCCCTGGTAGCAAACATGTAAGGGAGATGTAATCTGGAAAGATGTTGCATTGTGGCTGAGTGCCACTGTTTGTCTATTCCTGCGGTAGTGTTGACCGTCGTTTAACTCAGTCTTGTAAACCCCTGTTCTTGTGGGATAAGGGGGGTCCCATGGGTACTATGCCCTTCCTTGTACAGTTGCAATTTCAAAGTGAAAGTCCGGGGGAGTAGGCCTCGGCCGAACCTCCATATAAAAAAAAAAATTGTATTCAGTGAGCTCAACCTCCATTAAAAAAAAAAAGAGTTTTTGAGTTTTTTTTTTCAATGAAGGTTCAGTCGAAACATCCTTCTGAGTTTTAACTTTGAAATTGTAATTGTGTAAGTGAATGGGCATAGTATTCGCAGAACTCTCTGTATTCTACAAAGCAAGGGTTAAACAAAGAGACAACTTAATTACAACTGGTTTTAATTCGCCCAGGGCTGAACCTTAGACCCCCACCTTAAAAAGCTCTTTGAGTAGATCAGACTCATGAGTCTAGTATTCACTCTTTGAGTTGATCAAAGTCACAAGTCCAGTATTCACTCTCTTACGAGGAGCATATGAGGGTGTGATGACCCCAAGTCCATTCAAAAATGCACTTTTTGATCAGCATGGCATTAGATTCTAATGATCTGCCCGATGAAGAGTTGGGTGACCTGAACAGAATGTCACCCTACTGCTTTTTCTCGTTAGGGTCATCCCTCAAGTATACAGTGCCACCAAGGTATGTAGTGTCACATTGCCCTTCTATTTTCTTCAAATCTTCAATCTAATATAATAATGTTGTTAATTTTCATCAACGTAGTATGCAACATTTGTATGCACTACCGAATTCATCTGCCATTGAATTTGCATGCTTGCGTTAATATTCATGAAATGTATTCAATGAACATGCAATGCTGCTTTAGAGCGTTGCCTTCCTATGTAGTAGCATGTGTTCTGCCTAATCAAATCATTGCTTCAAATGCTACGTTAAATTATATGATTGCTTCAAATGCTACATAAAATCATATGTTAAATTCTATGTTAAATCATATGTAGTGCTCTTTCCTTGGCATCTATCATGCCTAATCACAATAGATTTTTATGTTCCTGATGTTGACATTCCATTGATCATGCCTCGTAATAGAGTTTATTCAGTCCTTTGTACTATCTTGTACATATCAAAAGTCCTCGGCTAGCATTGAATTGCGCCAACATGTACGTTCATTATGATTTTCATCTCTAGCTCTTTTTATAGTTTTTAGGCTAGTTTTGACCGGTTTCACATCTAATGTCAGACATAGTCAAAAAATAAGTTCTACGGATTATTTGAAGGTCTAAACGAGATCTAAAAATAGCCAAAATTGGTATGCTTATTCTCCCTAAGCTCCTCAAGCTCGAGGACTCCTCGGCTTGCACAAAAGGAAGCATATAATGACAAAAGTGCATATTGTACAAGAGTGATGAAAATCACTGTGTGAGGTTTTGTCAAGTAATGTAAAATATATTTCTTGGAAAAATAGATTGCATGGCTCCACACGACTTCCTTGCAGTCCGCCTTCACATGCTTCCTCGTCATCTGTGCCTTTGGCTACTGCCAACACTCCCTCCCTCTTGCATATGTCATCCCCGATAGAACCTTGTTGTGGGGTCTACATGATATAGTTTTGTAGGAGGTCGTGCGCGAGGGTGTGCTCCACGATACGAATACCTCGTGCAAGATCAGCTTCAAGTTTTTCCCAGTCAATAGTATGTGGAGTACACCAATTGTTCACAGGCAAATAATTGAAGTAGGTGTGTGGGCCTGCTTATAAAAACCTCCGAATGGTACTCCCAAAAGCCGGTGGTAAGCATCTCTTCAAATGTCATCTTATAACAAGCAAGTAAGTACTTGATTCGGTAGTGCCAATCATAACACACCCGAAATGATGGTGTACTGCTCATATCATATGCTAAGTCATGGTTACCATGCTCAAATCCTGGGGTGTTGACATGCAGTGCTTTGATGCAATGAAAGATCTTAAATACTGTCTACATCATGTCAAATATTTTGACATTCATATGTGCTGTAACATCATCCATGCGGTGTAAGCGAGGGAGCCAGTGGCGAATCATGGCCATCATGTATCCAACTGTAGGGGGTCCGTGGGGTGGAGTGAAATAAGGATAATTAAGCCAATCTTAGCACTGCTTATTATTTTGAACTTTTATTGTGAAGGCTATCTAGGAGCAATATCTTGGCATAGGTCCCCAGCATGGGTTGTACTTCAAATGCAAGGGTGCTTTGTCCCATGTGTGCATCATCTCTGGATATTTTTGTAGCAACTCCTGACCCCAAGTTGGTTGAAAGATTTCACCTTTCTGTGCTTCCGATAGCAGGTCATCAAGCTTGAATTGAGTGGCATGGGATGGTTTCTTACTCGTCTCCTTTTCTATTGCCAATTGATATTCTACCATCAGCATGAAGTACGGTTTGTATTGAAGATCATGGCCCGAGATATACCTTCGAGGGGCCAGATGAGCGAATTAAGGTGATTGTAATATGCATTCCTCTATCATAGCCATGACATGTAATTGTGCCTCCACCCGTGTAGAGTGGGTCTTTCCAAGTTCTTCTATTGACTTCATCCATGTGGGTGTAGGGAGTTCAAAGGTGTGTTGGCCTTCTATCGTGACATGTTCACCTGGGATGGGTTGTGGTTCATAGGCCTCTTCATAAGTTTCCTCCACCGGCATAGAAACGATTTCTTCATCAACCGGGAGTTCAGGTGGGGAATCTGGCCTGTGAGGCTCGGAGTAAGCAGCAATCTACGCTTGAAGAGTAAGTACCTGAGCGCGTAAAGTATTGAGTTCATCTATAATCTCTGTAGAGGTGACTTCAGGAGCTGATGGTGGTTGTTGCACAGGTGTTTGCAACAGTAGCACTTTATGATCATTCTAGATTTTTTGATATGCTTCATTCATATTTTCATAATCCTCTAAGAGTCGTGCATGATCTTCTAATAGTATCTGCATAGATTTTGATGGTACTGCTTTAAAGCGGTTAGGAATCAGAGGTTCATCCGATTGACCCAAAGCTGCTTCAAGTTTTTCTCTATTTTGTTCCTGCAATTGTCGATTCTCTTCCTTGGCCACTGCGACGTGGTGTCGTAACAGTCAAATATTTCTAGTGAGAATAGCATTTCGTATTGTTTGAGCCCATAAAAGGTTGTCAATATCGGTAATGGCTTCCATTGTCTTCTGTTCACTTTCTAGTTCAAGGGAGTGGTAGGCCTCACGTAGCAGGGTAACAGGGACGTTCATATTCTTGTGAGAAAAACTACCCTTCTAAAAATTGGAATTCACTAGAGAAAGCATCATGCATTTCAAAATCAAAGGTGGTATTCGTTGGTTCTGCCTCCAAGTTAGGTATAGGGCAAGTAAAGGCTTCCGCACCGATGATGGTGGGAAGTTCTCCTTCTATAGTGCTAAGTTCCCGAATGGTGGTTGCTTGAGAAGTCACCACACTGGTAGTTCCTTCGGTGATAAGAGATCATGAAAGACGTATACGGATGGGCTATACCGGTGCGGGGGGATCCGTTGGCAACTATTCTGGGGACGGCCGAGGTGATGGGGACTCTAGAACTTGCAAGCATGGGATATAAGTGCGCATGCATTTGCCTGCTTGTCCCTTGCTAGCTTTCCTAGCCTTCTTGGTAGTTCCTTTGAATGCTTTTAATTCTTCACTAGTCATCATGTGTTCTATGGGAAAATCATATGCCAAACACATGTAAACAATTCTAGTAAGGGCGCAACATCCCTGGATGACATGTTTTCATTCCCATCTCTGCTGAGCCAAATACAACTATTCGATAATCCAACTTGCCAGATCTATGGTTTGGGGCCCGATGCATGCTAGATATAATCTGAACCAGATGCGTTTCTGATGGTGAAGCGATCCTGTGCTAGAAATGCAAAATGTTGCATACATATGCGTAACGGCTTAGAGAGTTCTGGTGTAATGGCTGAAATATCCACCCACTTCAAAACATCATCACGCTTCATCGGCTCTGGAATAAGACTTTCACGCTCTGTTGGCATGTGAGTCCCATGGATCTTAATTGCTGCCTGAATGAGATCTTTTGAAAGATAAAACTTCTTGTAAGGGGGGTCATTTACCAAGGATGGAAGAATGAAAGTTCCAACAAGTCCTTGTTCTCGGAAGCCTGAAGTGTAGTCACTAGGTAGTATCATCTATAAAAGTCAAGTTTGGGCAATGGATCACTGAAATATTCCGTAAAACCCGCTCTAGCCCAAATGTGCTTTAACTCTTCTGAATTTTGAAGTGCTTCAAATTCTCTGGAGAAAATTTGATACTTGCCCCACTTAATATTGTCATAACTCAGCATGGCATCAAAGATGAAGTCTGCATCCGCTAAAGTCCTGCTAGACCTTGGAACCAATGAGAATTGCTATGAACTTTTTCAGTGTATCCCATGGGAGGATCATTTATCGGCATTGGTCCTGGGAATCCTTGAAACTCTCACGGTTGTAACGTAGGATATGGATCAGCGAGTAAATTGCCAAAATTGACCATCGCCGCACTGGGGCGAAGCCGTAGAAGGTCCTTGAGTCTGCATGATGAGCGATATGAATGCAGAGAAGATCTGGTTCAAAAGATTAGCACATTAGTATGAAAATTAATCATGATCCCAATAAGGTGAAATCGAAATCCCTTTCCATAACCGATGTGTAACCCATGTAGCCGAGTGTTGTGAGGTGGTTTATGGAATGATTGTTTGCAGAAGCTAATGCCGATCACTAGACACCTACATGCTTTAGATAATGCATACATTTCTTGTGATGAAAAGTTATTATAAGTGATGGTGGGTTAGTGTGGGTGCATTTGTACAAGGATCAGTTGTGAGTGAATTATTACAAGTATGAAGGTTAGTTGATATGGGTGTTATGTTGTACAAAGGATCATGTGGTGGGTTTTGGATGCGTTTCGGTATCCATTTGATAAGAGTTGATGAGTGGGTAGTATTCTGTTGCTGAGGTACAAAAGGTGAGTTCGATGGTTGTGGTGTCAATGGGTGAAGAGATTTCAAAGGGGTATATATTACAAGGCTTGAGTTTTGAGTTATATACAGTGTTTAGGTACCCAAATCTGCATGGGCGTGGGTCAATTCGTGAGGTACTTCTTGGCAATCCAAATCTATCGAATGTTCGTACTTGTAGAAGAAGGTCAAGAAGATATTGGATGCTGACTCTGCTTCTGCCTTAACTTCTTCTTATCGTTGTCTATGTTGTTGGAAACTATTGGTGCATTATGTCCTTTTGGCTCCCATACTTGTCTCATGCCACTTGCTTTGGGATGCTAATACTGCTGCCTGCTTTGTGTCATCTAGTATGATCATTGGTTTGGGTTCCTCAGTTGTGGGTGACTCCTTCGTGGTTGAGGGTGAGAGGTTGGGTTGACACTCTGCTTTGGAAAAGAAGGGAGGTCCAACACTTGTGAAACTTGCCCATTAGGAAATGAGGCATTCTGTACCACAGATTTAGGCTAGTCCACAGTAAGTGTGGAAGGATGGCCATTGAGGGCTATAGTGCCCATTTTGCTGGTGATGAAGCCCACTTGACCACGGATGTAACCCACCTAACCACTAATGGTTCCCATTTTCCATTAATGGTCCCCATTTTCCACTAATGGTCCCCATTTTCCACTAATGGTCCCCATTTTCCACTAATGGAAGACTAGGGGAAGATCTCTTGACATCCTTATAACTGGCAACTATCCATCGCCAAGCTCTCATGGGTTGAATTTGGAAGGAGCGTGCTTAGCCGATGGATTTGACCAAAGATCTTCCTGTCCTCCGCAGCAATCATTTCATAAGGGCTAGGGTTACCTACCTTAGGCGGAGTATTGTTAGGGAAGTCAAGTGGTATCACTCACTGCTAGTCTAAGGTTCCAATTTGCAAGGAGCCTTGTCTAAGATTTAGGTCCACTAAGTGATCGTATAGCCAATCTTGGCCAAGGATTAGGGGTTCTATCAGGTCATCATGGCACACTCGGAGCTTCATTGTCATGGTATGAGGATAGGAAGGTCCACCTTGCCCATGCAAGGGGTTTCCATGCCTCCTAGCCCTATGAGGTATGCCTCAATCGGCCGCATTCCTATTCCTCAGACCTAATAGTGGGACCATCTAATGGCACTCATCGCAACACCTGAATCAATTAAAGCCCTAATCTCATGGCAAGGGTTGCCGCATTCTATCATGACTGTAATGAATGGTCTCCTATCCATTATGCTAGGATGGGCAACTGACTTTGCTTGACACATGGCCATGGGATATCTTGGTGTTGTTTCCAGGTGGTTATAATGTTATCTCCCTAGTCCTTGTCTTCTTAGCTTCATGCGCTTAATGCATTCTATAGCTTCTGCCTGAGCTTCTACGCATATTCTCTTTTCTTCCTCCTTACGCTTCTTTGCCAACATGAGTCTTCTAAGCATATCCTCAGTAAGAGGTTCCTAATAAAGCTTGACTCTACAGACACTAATGTAATTAGGCATTATCTTAGCTTCTAGGGTGGCTAATTATACTGCTCCACTTGTTGATAGTCTGTTAATGATCATAGGACCATAACCTCACTTTTCTAATTTCCGTGCATGTTGTTTTCGTGTATACACCAGGACTAGGTCACCTTCTTTTAAGGCTTTGTCTTTGACATGTGCATTGAAATAGGCTTTCAGTTGCTTCTTTGCTGCGTATATACCTGCTGTTGCTTTCAGCTTGGTCTCTCCTAATCATTCCAAGTCTATTATCCTTGATGATAATTCATGGCCAATCCATTGGTGTTCTTGTGCAAACTTAAGGGTGGGTATCAAAAAGTCCAAACGAAGCATAGCATTTTGACCAAAAACCATCTGAAAGGGAGTTTCATTGAGCGGACTTGTAGGCCACTCGAAATGCCCAAACAACATGGTGTAACTATTTATCCCAATCTGAACGTTTGTTGTTCACGAGTTTCATCAATACAGAGCAAAGGATCTTGTTAGTACTTTCTGCTTGACCATTGACCTGAGGATAATATGGTGCCGATTCTTGTGAATCACCATAAAATCTTGTAACAAATATTCAATGACTTGGTTTAGAAAGTGAGTTCCTTGGTCGCTCACTAGCTCTATAGGCAATCCATATCTTGTAAAGACATTTTCAAATGAGAATTTTGTAGTCATGTGTGCATCATTCCTTTTTGTGGCCTTAGCCTCTACCCATTTTGTAAGATAATCTATTGCTACAATAATGTATTCAACATGTGTTCCTTTTGGAGAGGGTTAATGGGTCCTACAAAGTCTATACCCCACTTGGAGAATGCATGTCCTCCCATCATGGTTTTAAGTGGCATTTCATCTCTGCGAATAGGAAACTGAGTTCTCTGGCACACATCATATCTCTTAACATAGGTATGTGCATCCATGTGAAGAGTGGGCCACCATAATCTTGCAAATAGTATGGCTTTGATTATCCTATCAGGGCCAAAATGACCTCCTGCAACGCCTTGGTGTGCAGTCTCTAAGACACACAAGTAATCGCTCTCATGAGCACACTGTCTTAGGTATTGGTCTCATCCTTGATATAAGATTGTCACCAATAAGTGAGTAGTGTTGAGCTTCCTGCTCTAGATTGCATTGTCGTGGTAAGGTCATTCCTTGAAGGAATGTTTTTGTCCTCAAGTACGTCACTAAAGGTTCATTATGACCATACACGCAAAGTATGCGTATATTTCATGAAAGAGAAGAGCGAGGTGTTTACTCACTTCCAGAATTTAAAAGTTATGGTGGAAAAGCAGACAGGGAAGTACATTCAGACATTAAGATCTGATGGAGGAGGTGAATACATGTCAAATGAGTTCAGAAGTTTTCTAAAAAATCATGGAATTTGGCGTCAGTTTTCATGCAGGTACACACCACAACAAAATGGTGTTGCTGAATGCAAAAACAGACATATTGCAGAAATAGCAAGAGCCTTAATGACTGAGAAGAATATGCCTCATTGTTATTGGACAGAAGTTGTGCATACTGCTGTATACATCATGAATAGAACTTCGACTGCTGCTGTACATCAAGTTACACCTGAAGAGAAGTTTATAGGTAAAAAGCCAAACTTATCACATTTGAAAGTTTTTGGCTGTATTGCATATGTACATGTCCCAGATGAATTGACGACGAAGCTTGATCCAAAAGCAGAAAAGTGTGCCTTCATTGGATACTCCCTTGAGCACAAGGGATATAAATGTTATAACCCACTCACACGACAGGTAAAGGTGAGCAGAGATGTGGTATTTGATGAAATGTCAAGCTTCTATGTAGATGCCAAAGAAGGACTAAGTCTTGAACCAAATGACAAAGAAAATGCTGAAAAATCAAGTGTAGAATCTCAGGTTTTGAGTGGACCAGATGCATCACCAAGCAATAGTTCCAACTCAAATCCATGTAGTGGAAGATTACGTGGGAATTTCAGTCCAGCAAATTCATCAAATACATCCAAGAAAGGTAAATAAAAGCTTTCTGCTGGTCATAAAACATGTGCAGGTTTTGAAGACGTTGATGGAGATTCAAGCGGTTCAGAAAAGAGTTTTGATGAGGAACTTGGATTGCCCTCTGTGAAGACTCCAGGAGTAAGAAGGGCACATGTAGATGATACAAGGAGAAGTGACCCAGGACCAAGAAGATCTGGGAGGATGCGTAATTCAGTGCAACGATTGACATATGATAGTTACATGGCTCGCCATTGTGCCTACATGACAAAGGTAATACAAGATGCTGAACCTTCTTGTTTTGAAGATGCAATTGGTAATGCAGATTGGGAAAAAGCTATGGATGAGGAGATGGCTGCACTTTATGGAAATGATACATAGAAGCTGGTTCCATTGCCGCAAGGAAAGAAACCCATAGGCTGTAAATGGGTTTACAAAGTAAAGCATAATGTTGATGGTAGCATAAGCAGGTATAAAGCATGATTGGTAGCTAAAGGATATGCACAGACATATGGCATTGATTATGAGGAAACATTCAGCCTTGTAGCTAAAATGTCTACTGTTAGGACACTTGTTGCATTAGCTACAACAAAAGGATGGACTTTGCATTAGATGGATGTGAAGAATGCTTTCCTACATGGTGAGTTATAGGAAGAAGTATATATGGACCAGCCACAAGGATATGAAGATTCAAAGCATCCAGAATATGTTTGCAGGTTGCAAAAGGCTTTGTATGGGTTGAAGCAGGCTCCGCGTGCATGGCATGCAAGGATTGCTGATTACTTAACCAGCATTGGGTTTTCTATGTGTGATGTAGATCACTCACTATATGCAAGGAAGGCTGATGATGGCATCACTATTGTGGCTATTTATGTTGATGACCTGATTGTAGGTGGTGATAATGAAGAAATCATCAAAGAGGTAAAGAAACTTCTTATGCAAGAATTCGACATGAAAGATCTTGGTGTGCTGCGCTATTTCTTGGGCATTGAGTTTATACACACAGAAATAGGTATATGGATGTCGCAAAGGCAATATGCCTTGAATATGCTGCAAAAGTATGGTATGGCTGATTGTAAGCCAATTTCTATGCCTTTAGATCAGAATTTGAAATTGAATATTACATCAGGTGAAGCATTGGAAAACGCTACTATGTACAAGAAAATTGTGGGAAGTCTTATATATCTTACAATTACAAGCCCTGATTTAATCTACACTATTGGACTTGAAAGTCAGTTTATGCAGGTTCCCAGGAAGCCACATTTGGATGCTCTGAGGCGCACTCTACGTTATGTGAGTGCTACTTTGGATCATGCATTGTTTTATGAAGCTGGTGTAGATTTGCAGGTTCATGGATACACCGATGCAGATTGGGCTGGTAGTACTCCAGATAGAAGATCTACTAGTGGCTTTCTTTTCTCACTTGGAGGTGCAGCTATTACATGGAGCAATAAGAAGCAACCCACTGTTGCTTTGTCGAGTATAGAGGTTGAGTATAGAGGTGCTGCAATGGCAGCATGTGAGGCATCATGGCTGGAGATATTACTTGCAGATTTAGGTGTGGAAGTGCAAAAGCCTATCACTATCTATTGTGATAATCTTAGCAGCATACAGTTAGCACGGAACCCTGTTTTCCATGCTAGAACAAAGCATATCGAGGTACATTATCACTTCATCATAGAGAAGGTATTAGCAGGTGATATTGATCTTGTTTATGTGAGAACAGATGAGCAGGTTGCTGATATTTTCACCAAAGCACTTGGAGCTGAGAAGTTGAAGAAGTTTCGGAAGATTCTTGGATTATAGGATATGGCATTGAGCTTGAGGGGGAGTGTTGAGATATCAAGCTCAACATGTGATGATCCAGGATGACACATACGAGTTTTTCGTTTCTCTGACATGTATAGTGGTCACGTCGGTATATGTCAGGGATACTTCATTGAGCTTTATTAGATTTATCTACCGAGAGTGATGGCACATTTGGTTCTTGCCAGCTCACTTATTCGCGGACATTAGGTTTTTCCTTATGTACTTGTCTTTATATATTGCACTTGTTGTGTTCTTGTTTTTTAGGTCATTCTTGTACATTCCTTTTATGTAATAGAAGAAGAAGAAGAAGAAGAAGAAGAAGAAGAAGAAGATCATTCTTCCCTGATATGCTTCATTCATATTTTCATAATCCTCTAAGAGTCATGCATGATCTTCTAATAGTATCTGCATAGATTTTGATGGTACTGCTTTAAAGCGGTTAGGAATCAAAGGTTCATCTGATTGACCCAAATCTGCTTCAAGTTTTTCTCTATTTTGTTCCTGGAATTGCCGATTCTCTTCCTTGGCCACTACGACGTGGTGTCGTAACAGTCAAATATTTCTAGTGAGAATAGCATTTTGTATTGTTTGAGCCCATAAAAGGTTGTCAATATCGGTAATGGCTTCCATTGTCTTCTATTCACTATCTAGTTCAAGGGAGTGGTAGGCCTCACGTAGCTCTTGATATCATGCATTAAGGGAGGCGTTCTTGATGGTTAAAGAGTTTAATTGCATTTGTAACTCTATAGTTGTTTGTTGCAATGTCTGGTAGCTAGTCTCGAAAGATGTGAATTCATCTCGAACTTGTGTCATGCAAGAGAACATTTGGCGAAAAGCGGTGCCGATTGTGGGTGACAATATTAATGGTGGGGTGAGTGAAGATGTTGTGGGTGTCGTTGTTGATGCAAAGGGAAGGGGAAAGAGGGATTGGAAGGTTGATGCAGTGGTGACCATGGAGAAGTGTGACATGCCTAAATGGGGTGGTGAAATAGGTGAGGCGAGTGGTGGTGCGATGGGTGGTGAGATAGTGAAAGAGGAAGGATGAGGTGGGGAGTCGATGACTATGGTCACTTCTTTAAGTTGGGCTTCCGGAATAAGTCGAGCTTCCTTGGCATGGTGCGAAGATTGGGCATCTGTTGTTACACAAATATAATGACTTGGCTTGGAGAGTAAACGGGTGCGTTGTGGGTCAAACTTCAATAGTGGTTTCCTTTGCGAATAATGGGGTGCTTCACTGGTCCCGACTGATTTAACTAATTCCCTGAAGCCTTGAATGAAAGCTTCTTTGAAACCTCTAGTAGCGAGTTCTTGCTCGAGAATTGCTTGACTTTCTGCTTTAGATAGTTGTCTGCATGCCCAGATTGCCTGCATAGTGCGATATAACTTATGGATCGCCAAAGTGTAGGTGGCAGCTTTGAATGTGTCGTCTTCATGTGTACTTGTATCACCTTGAGCTTCGGTATGTTGTTCTTGTTCATCATTCTGCACATCCTCTTGAGATTCGTGGCTATCCTGACTGGCTTCATCATCACTATCCTCATTGTCAGTTTTTGTTCTCTCATCTTCTAAGCTGGAGACTACTTGTTCTTGTGGTTGATCCGGGGGGGGTGGTAGGGTAATAGGGACGTTCATATTCTTGTGAGAAAAACTGCCCTTCTAAACATTGGAATTCACTAGAGAAAGCATCATGCATTTCAAAATCAAAGGTGGTGTTCGTTGGTTCTGCCTCCAAGTTAGGTATAGGGCAAGTAAAGGCTTCCGCACCGATGATGGTGGGAAGTTCTCCTTCTATAGTGCTAAGTTCCTGAATGGTGGTTGCTTGAGAAGTCACCACACTGTTAGTTCCTTCGGTGATAAGAGATCATGAAAGACGTATATGGATGGGCTGTATCGGTGCGGGGGGATCCATTGGCGACTATTCTGGGGACGGCCGAGGTGATGGGGACTCTAGAACTTGCAAGCATGGGATATAACTGCGCATGCATTTGCTTGCTTGTCCCTTGCTAGCTTTCCTAGCCTTCTTGGTAGTTCCTTTGAATGCTTTTAATTCTTCACTAGTCATCATGTGTTCTATGGGAAAATCATATGCCAAACACATGTAAACAATTCTAGTAAGGGCGCAACATCCCTGGATGACATGTTTTCATTCCCATCTCTGCTGAGCCAAATACAATTGTTCGATAATCCAACTTGCCAGATCTATGGTTTGGGGCCCGATGCATGCTAGATATAATCTGAACCAGATGTGTTTCTGATGGTGAAGTGATCCTGTGCTAGAAATGCAAAATGTTGCATACATATGCGTAACGGCTTAGAGAGTTCTGGTGTAATGGCTGAAATATCCACCCACTTCAAAACATCATCACGCTTCATCGGCTCTGGAATAAGACTTTCATGCTCTGCTGGCATGTGAGTCCCATGGATCTTAATTGCTACCTGAATGAGATCTTTTGAAAGATAAAACTTCTTGTAAGGGGGGTCATTTACCAAGGATGGAAGAATGAAAGTTCCAACAAGTCCTTGTTCTCGGAAGCGTGAAGTGTAGTCACTAGGTAGTATCATCTATAAAAGTTAGGTTTGGGCAATGGATCACTAAAATATTCCGTAAAACCCGCTCTAGCCCAAATGTGCTTTAACTCTTCTGAATTTTGAAGTGCTTCAAATTCTCTGGAGAAAATTTGATACTTGCCCCACTTAATATTGTCATAACTCAGCATGGCATCAAAGATGAAGTCTGCATCCGCTAAAGTCCTGCTAGACCTTGGAACCAATGAGAATTGCTATGAACTTTTTTTGTGTATCCCATGGGAGGATCATTTATCGGCATTGGTCCTGGGAATCCTTGAAACTCTCACGGTTGTAACGTAGGATATGGATCAGCGAGTAAATTGCAAAATTGACCATCGCCGCACTGGGGCGAAGCCGTAGAAGGTCCTTGAGTCTGCATGATGAGTGATATGAATGCAGAGAAGATCTGGTTCAAAAGATTAGCAAATTAGTATGAAAATTAATCATGATCCCAATAAGGTGAGATTGAAATCCCTTTCCATAACCAATGTGTAACCCATGTAGCCGAGTGTTGTGAGGTGGTTTATGGAATGATTGTTTGCAGAAGCTAATGCCGGTCACTAGACACCTACATGCTTTAGATAATGCATACATTTCTTGTGATGAAAAGCTATTATAAGTGATGGTGGGTTAGTGTGGGTGCATTTGTACAAGGATCAGTTGTGAGTGAATTATTACAAGTATGAAGGTTAGTTAATATGGGTGTTATGTTGTACGAAGGATCATGTGGTGGGTTCTGGATGCGTTTCGGCATCCATTTGATAAGAGTTGATGAGTGGGTAGTATTCTGTTGCTGAGGTACAAAAGGTGAGTTTGATGGTTGTGGTGTCAATGGGTGAAGAGATTTCAAAGGGGTATATATTACAAGGCTTGAGTTTTGAGTTATATACAGTGTTTAGGTATCCAAATCTGCATGGGCGTGGGTCGATTCGTCATGTACTTCTTGGCAATCCAAATCTATCGAATGTTCGTACTTGTAGAAGAAGGTCAAGAAGATATTGGATGCTGACTCTGCTTCTGCCTTAACTTCTTCTTATCATTGTCTACGTTGTTGGAAACTATTGGTGCATTATGTCCTTTTGGCACCCATACTTGTCTCATGCCACTTGCTTTGGGATGCTAATACTGCTGCCTGCTTTGTGTCATCTGGTATGATCATTGGTTTGGGTTCCTCAGTTGTGGGTGACTCCTTCGTGGTTGAGGGTGAGAGGTCGGGTTGACACTCTGCTTTGGAAAAGAAGGGAGGTCCAACACTTGTGAAACTTGCCCATTAGGAAATGAGGCATTCTGTACCACAGATTTAGGCTAGTCCACAGTAAGTGTGGAAGGATGGCCATTGAGGGCTATAGTGCCCATTTGGCTGGTGATGAAGCCCACCTGACCATGGATGTAACCCACCTAACCACTAATGGTCCCCATTTTCCATTAATGGTCCCCATTTTCCACTAATGGTCCCCATTTTCCACTAATGGTCCCCATTTTCCACTAATGGAAGACTAGGGGAAGATCTCTTGACATCGTTATGTCTGGTAACTATCCATCGCCAAGCTCTCATGGGTTGAATTTGGAAGGAGCGTGCTTAGGCGATGGATTTGACCAAAGATCTTCCTGTCCTCCGTAGCAATCATTTCATAGGGGCTAGGGTTACCTACCTTAGGCGGAGTATTGTTAGGGAAGTCAAGTGGTATCACTCATTGCTAGTCTAAGGTTCCAATCTACAAGGAGCCTTGTCTAAGATTTAGGTCCACTAAGTGATTGTATAGCCAATCTTGGCCAAGGATTAGGGGTTCTATCAGGTCATCATGGCACACTCGGAGCTTCATTGTCATGGTATGAGGATAGGAAGATCCACCTTGCCCATGCAAGGGGTTTCCATGCCTCCTAGCCCTATGAGGTATGCCTCAATCGACCGCATTCCTATTCCTCAGACCTAATAGTGGGACCATCTAATGGCACTCATCGCAACACCTGAATCAATTAAAGTCCTAAGCTCGTGGCAAGGATTGCCGCGTTCTATCATGACTGTAATGAATGGTCTCCTATCCATTATGCTAGGATGGGCAACTGACTTTGCTTCACACATGGCCATGGGATATCTTGGTGTTGTTTCCAGGTGGTTATAATGTTATCTCCCTAGTCCTTGTCTTCTTAGCTTCATGCGCTTAATGAGTTCTATAGCTTCTGCCTGAGCATCTACGCATATTCTCCTTTCTTCCTCCTTACGCTTCTTTGCCAACATGAGTCTTCTAAGCATATCCTCAGTAAGAGGTTCCTAATAAAGCTTGACTCTACAGACACTAATGTAATTAGGCATTATCTTAGCTTCTAGGGTGGCTAATTATACTGCTCCACTTGTTGATAGTCTGTTAATGATCATAGGTCCATAACCTCGCTTTTCTAATTTCCGTGCATGTTGTTTCCGTGTATACACTAGGACTAGGTCACCTTCTTTTAAGGCTTTGTCCTTGACATGTGCATTGAAATAGGCTTTCAGTTACTTCTTTGCTGCGTATATACCTGCTGTTGCTTTCAGTCTGGTCTCTCCTAATCGTTCCAAGTCTATTATCCTTGATGATAATTCATGGCCAGTGCATTGGTGTTCTTGTGCAAACTTAAGGGTGGGTATCAAAAAGTCCAAACGAAGCATAGCATTTTGACCAAAAACCATCTGAAAGGGAGTTTCATTGAGTACGGACTTGTAGGCCACTCGATATGCCCAAACAACATGGTGTAAGTGTTTATCCCAATCTGAACGTTTGTTGTTCAGGAGTTTCATCAATACAATGCAAAGGATCTTGTTAGTACTTTCTGCTTGACCATTGACCTGAGGATAATATGGTGCCGATTCTTGTGAATCACCATAAAATCTTGTAACAAATATTCAATGACTTGGTTTAGAAAGTGAGTTCCTTGGTCGCTCACTAGCTCTATAGGCAATCCATATCTTGTAAAGACATTTTCAAATAAGAATTTTGCAGTCATGTGTGCATCATTCCTTTTTGTGGCCTTAGCCTCTACCCATTTTGTAAGATAATCTGTTGCTACAATAATGTATTCAACATGTGTTCCTTTTGGAGAGGGTTAATGGGTCCTACAAAGTCTATACCCCTCTTGGAGAATGCACGTCCTCCCATCATGGGTTTCAGTGGCATTTCATCTCTGCGAGTAGGAAACTGAGTTCTCTGGCACATATCACATCTCTTAACATAGGTATGTGCATCCATGTGAAGAGTGGGCCACCATAATCTTGCAAATAGTATGGCTTTGATTATCCTATCAGGGCCAAAATGACCTCCTGCAACGCCTTGGTGTGCAGTCTCTAAGACACACAAGTAATCGCTCTCATGAACACACTGTCTTAGGTATTGGTCTCATCTTTGATATAAGATTGTCACCAATAAGTGAGTAGTGTTGAGCTTCCTGCTCTAGATTGCATTGTCGTGGTAAGGTCATTCCTTGAAGGAATGTTTTCGTCCTCAAGTACGTCACTAAAGGTTCACTCCATTCTGGTGTGAGAGACATATGATATAACGTGGCATGTTCGACCGGTGGTCTTTCACAACAGACAGGACATTCTTTACATAGCTTATGGACATCTGCTTCCATAGAAGGCCAATAGATTCCTAGTCTATGCAGAGTCTGCAATGTACGATGTTTTGAATGATGTTGCTTTAATGCACCTACATGTGCTATTTTCAACCAATTTGGCGTATTCTGATTCGTCTACACAACAAGCAAGAATCTTCTGATTATCCTGTTTATATATGCTTCTTGCTATTATTTGATATCTTTGTGACATGGTGATTTCTCCTTCTTTGATCCTTATCCTAGGATTCTTGGGTCCAAATGTGAGAATAGGTGTTGGAACATCAAGCTTACACTATACTTGAGGTGGATTTGATCTAAATCAAAGGCTATCGCGTGGAAAGAATATCCGTTGGAGAGTTCTTTTTCATATGCTCGTTTATTGTATTTTTTTGAGAGATTTTTGATGGTTCATTTACCGTTGTAAAATCCTTGAGCTTTACACATGTAAAGGTAGAAAGATAGAGCCCAAATCCCACGAATTTGTGGTGGTTGAAGTTGCATTCAATCAAGCAATCAATCACCTAAAAGTAGATCAAACTAGATCTTCACTTTTCCTAGATTGTAGGAAAGTGAATTGATTCCCTCCAACAACCATTCCCACCTTCATTTGAATTCAAATTTCACTTGTAGAAGTTGTGGAACACTCCTAGAGTCTATATAAAGACTCGAAATCACTTGTATATTACATGGAAGCAATATACATACACTTGTGACCATCATTGTCTTGCTCCTTCAATTCTCTGCATCATCTTCTTCGCCAACAGTAATCTTGCAGAGGCTGATGCTCTCTCTTCAGAGCTCCAAATTGAGTGGAAGAAGATAGCTCATTGGAAAGGTATTAGTGTCTAGTTTATGCCTATAAATCTTCATAGCATTTGGTTTTGTAGATTGGGAGAAATATGGGTTTTTCTGTCTCGGGGTCAATCTCTGTGTATTCCTAAAAAATAGGAAGTACCACCGGTGAATGTCGCATTCATTCCTATAGCATATTTTGCTTATTCCATACACTAAACTCTATGTGTATCACTCCCATAAAAGGATTTTTTCTAATTGTAATCACGCTGGTCGCTATGGGCATTTGAAGTTCATTGTCTCTTCCATAGATAGTAAGTTTTTTGAGCTAGTCGACCCACGAACCTATCTATTTTGTATGGACTCATTATCCTTGATGCTCCAAAGTACATAGTGTGTTTCTTTACACTTATTGCATGCCTATAAGGTCTATTTGAGTCTCCATAAGCTCAAGGGCTGGTCTTGTGCTGGTTGCCTTGATCAAACTTCGTCGCTTTGAACCGCACTTTTCTACCTTCTACAAGCTTCTCCAAGTTCTTTCAGTGGTATCCGAGCTAGATCAAGATGGGTGACGGCTTGCCCTCAATGATCGAGAAGCTTGATCGACACAACTATGCAGCTTGGCAAATCAGAATGGAGGCCTATTTGCAAGGTAGAAATCTTTATGGAATTGTAGCAAGTGATGAAGCTATGCCTATTCCAAGATCCATAGGAGGACCTACACAAGAGGAAACAGATAAGCTCACACTTTGGTGTGCAAGGGATGCTCACGCAAGGTCGTACATACTAAAATCTATCTCTGACTTTCTATTACCACATATTAGAGGATGCAAGACATCTCAAGAGACATGGGATGCCCTCGAGACTTTCTTTTTTGCTAGTACCAAAGCAAGAAAGAATAATCTTTGGAACGAGTTCAACCAAATGAAGAAGACACCTAAACAAACCATCACAGAATTTGCTACCAAGGTCAAGGAGGTTGCGGATCAGTTAGCATCCATTCGACAGCTGATTGAAGAAGAGGTCATCATGAGGCAAATTCTCAACGGCATTCGAAGTGATAAGCAATGGAAATCCTTCACGACGGCTTATGATCTCATCATGGATGTGCAAACTCCAGACTTCAATATCTTTCTTGGACAACTCTTCAATCAAGAAGCCAACAATAGCATAAAAGAAGGTAACTCTTATCATGGTAATTCAACTAGTGCTCTATATGTAGATAAGAAGGATAAGAAACAGAAAGGCAAGAAGAAGGAAGAAGATGAAGAAGAGACTTCCCAAGCCAACTTTGCAAGAAAGAGCAAGTGGAAAGGGAAGAAGAAAGGACCAAAGCAAGACAAAGCCAAAGGTCAGAATGTTCAACCTTGTGCCATATGCGATAAGACCAACCACACCACTCAGAATTGCTGGTTCAATGGAAAGACCCAGAAAGGAAGTGGAAGAGGTGGATATGGTAGCAATAGAGGCAGAGGTGGACACAACTTCAACAACAACAATAGAAGCTATAATAGAAGAAGGGACTACAACAATTATTCAGAAGATCAACCACATTCTGAGTAAGGTTTTGTATGTACCCACTATCACTAAAAACCTAATAAGTGTAGGCCAAATAGTTGAAAAAGGCTTGCAAGTTAGGTTCACCCAACATGGAGCTTTTGTGGAAGATCCATGTCAAGGCTTCAAGAAGATAGCTCGAGGAAGCATGGTAGGCTCTTTACTTTTCAAGTAGGAGAAACTAGGAACATAGCTCTATTCAACTTTGGGTCTCAAACCCTAAGTGAGCTTGAAGTGTGGCATAAGAGAGTTGCTCATGTGAATGAAAGAACCTTGAAGGGTATATGCACGTATCAAAGTGTTCTAGGATTGCTGAACATATCAAAGCAACACATGTTCAACATGTGTGATGCATGTTAGATTGGGAAGGCACAAAGACAACCATTCAACCACAAAGGCTATATCCACAACAACTTATTGGACTTAGTACATACAAATGTGTATGGGGACCAAGTCAAGAACATTCATTGGCAGGATCAAGGTATTATGTCTCATTTGATTGACGACCATAGTAGATGGAGTGTTCTATACTTTATCAAGAGTAAGAATGAAGTGTTTGAAGAAGTATCTTGCACATGTGGAGAATCATACAAGTAGATCACTAAAGAAGCTCAGATCTGATGGAGGGGGAGAATACTTCTCCAAAGAGTTTGATGAGTTCTTGCAAGACAAAGATATCAAAAGGGAAGTGACCACTAGGTACTCTCCTCAACTAAATGGAATTGCAGAGAGGAGAAACAAGACATTGGTTGGATCAACCCGAACAATGCTTGAAGAGAAGAAGTTGCCACATTGTCTATGGCAGAAGCTATTTCAACTGTTGTGTACCTTATCAATAGACTACCATCCAAATCACTTCAAGGTATGACTCCTTATGAAGCATGGCATGGAAGAAAACCTAGTCTTGGACATTACAAGGTTTTTGGTTGTTTAGCTTATGTTCATGTACCATCACAAATAAGAGGTAAGCTAGATGAAAGGGCAACAAAGGCAGTGTTTATTGGATATGATTCAACTCAGATGGGTTATAGGTTCTTCAATCCTTCAACCAAGCAATTCACTACAAGTAGAGATGTTGTGTTTGAAGAACACAGGTCTTGGTATGATGAGGACAAACAAAAGGTAACACTACCATATGATCTTGATTCTGACTCTCATCAATTAGGAAGCAAGCATGATACACAGGTCTAGGATCCAAGAAGTGATACAGATGATGAACAAAATTAAAGGGAAAAGGATTACAAGCTATGG
This sequence comes from Ceratopteris richardii, assembly GCA_020310875.1. Taxonomy (NCBI): domain Eukaryota; kingdom Viridiplantae; phylum Streptophyta; class Polypodiopsida; order Polypodiales; family Pteridaceae; genus Ceratopteris; species Ceratopteris richardii. Next base: position 85,122,054 of record CM035428.1, on the reverse strand, counting down.
AAGTCAAGAGGCAAAACAAAGATGCAAGAGGTTGGAGAATGCTCCAAACAAGCACCTAGAAGATCAGCAAGAGAGAAGAAACAACCAGAAAGGTATGGATATGATTCCACATTTGTTACAAAGCATTCAATATACTTGGCAAAAGACTCTATTTCAGAGGAACCCTCAACCTATGAAGAGGCAAAGAAAAACCCTAATTGGAAAAAGGCCATGAAAGAAGAGATAGGTGCATTGAAGGAAATGGACACTTGGGATTTGGTTCCAACGTCACCAAATCAAAAGGTAATTGGTTGCAGATGGTTGTATAAAGTTAAAAGAAATTCAGATGGATCAGTTTGCCGGTACAAGGCAAGGTTAGTTTCCAAAGGATGCTCACAAACTCATGGTATAGACTATGAGGAAACATTCTCACCAGTTCAAAGATGACTACAATCAGGACATTGATAAGTGTGGCCGCTGCAAGGAATTGGAGACTCCTCCAACTTGATGTGAAAAATGTATTCTTAAATGGTTGGATAAGTGAAGAGGTATACATGTTGTTGAGATATTAAGCTCAACATGTGATGATCCAGGATGACACGTACCAGTTTTTCATTTCTCTGACATGTATAGTGGTCATGCCGGTATATGTCAGGGATACTTCATTGAGCTTTATTAGATTTATCTACCGAGAGTGATGGCACATTTGGTTCTTGCCAGCTCACTTATTCGCGGACATTAGGTTTTTCCTTATGTACTGGTCTTTATATATTGCACTTGTTGTGTTCTTGTTTTTTAGGTCATTCTTGTACATTCCTTTTATGTAATAGAAGAAGATGAAGAAGAAGAAGAAGAAGAAGAAGATCACTCTTCCCTGTCTCAATTTGTGTGTGTGCTTCTCCTTGAGAGTGAGAGTGTGTGTGTGTGTGCTCTCTTCCTTATCTCCTTCCTCGTGACATGGTATCAGAGCCAGCGTGGCTGTAGAGAGCTCATGGAGAAGGCGACGGTGAAGACTATGCGGCAAGGCATGGAGAAAACGCGATTTCACAAACGGCCTCCGTTTGCTACGAAAATCGGCGTTTCGAGCCCGCAAGGTGGGGCCCACAGAAAAACCAGAAATGGCAAATGCAGATGGAATGAGTCAGCTTATGAGCGATAAGCTGGACAAGAACAACTTCCATGCTTGGAGATTTAGAATGACGAATTTCCTGATGGGAAAAGGCTACTGGAAGTACATCGAAGGAGAGAATGAAAATGCTCCGCAGTTACCAGAAAGGAATCGTACTGCAGAACAATTAAGAGCATATGAGGAATGGAATCAAGGAGCACGAAATGTAATGTATTGGCTATCTGTTAGCATACAGGATAGCATGATTGGACACATATAGGATGCCAAGACTCCAAAAGAGGCTTGGAACAGTTTGGTCACTTTGTACGAGACCAATACAAAGGCACGGAAGTTGCAGCTCAAGAACGAGCTGCATACATTGGAGAAAAAGAGCATGTCGGTAAGTGACTACACTCTAACAATCAAAAGCATATGTGAGTCACTTGCATCTATTGGCGTGAATGTAGATGATGATGATAAGGTGGAAGTGCGCCTTCGTGGTTTAGGAGTTGCATATAAGCAGTTCAAAACTTCTATATAGACCAGTGAAAATATTTCGAATTTTGCTGATTTGGTATCTATGCTGATTATTGAAGAAAAGAATCTTGGTGAGGATTCAAACTCCCCAAGAAAGCCCAGTTCTGAGCAGGTATTCTACTCTGGCAGAGGAAGAGGCAGAGGTTTTGGAAGTGGAAGAGGAAACAATAACCAAGACCAAGGTCAACAACAAAATCATGCAGGAGTTAGAGGATAGTTTCGAGGCAGGGGGAGTCAAAGAGGTCGCAGACATTTCCAAAGAAATGATTCAGGTAATGATATTAAAGGATGCTGGAATTGTGGTAAACCTGGATACTTTGAACGTGATTGCAGGTTGAAGAATCAAAATAACAGAAGGCAGCAAAACAACTATGCATCCACAAGTGCAGATGATTCTAAGAAGCTGTTTATGGTTCAACATCACATGATGAATACGATGTCTGCTGGTGTTTCAAAATCGAATGATAATGTTTGGTATGTTGATTGAGGTGCTTCAAATCACATGACCAGTCATGCAGAATGGTTTAGTAGTTTGCAGAAAATGCCAGTTCCTGGATATGTTGAAACAGGTGATGATACATCGCATCCTATTGAGCATACAGGAAACATAGCATTGTCTATGGAGGACGGAAAGGTAAAACATCTCGCTGATGTGCTGCATGTTCCAAATATAACAAAGAATCTGGTTTCTATTGGACAAATGGTTGACCAGGGATTACAAGTCAGGTTTAATGCTGATGGATTATATGTAGAAGAGTACAAGAAGGATGGACGATTGGTTGCCAAAGGAAACAAAGTGGGTAGGATGTTCACCTTAAATGTGAAGATTCCTGAAATGAATGCAGCCATGTTTGCAAAAGGTGCAGGAGTTATTGCAGATATAGAGATATGGCACAAACGGATTGGACATGCAAACTTGCAAAGGCTGAAACTGATGTATTTAAAGGAGATTGTCCATGGACTACCAAATTTCAAAGTTGCAGAAACGCAAAAGGTATGTGCAACATATCAATTTGGTAAACAGTCAAGAGCATCATTTCCACATGACAAGCATGTTAGTGAGAATGTACTAGAAGTAGTACATTCAGATATTTGGGGTCCAGCAAGGACCACATCTATGGGTGGTTGCAAGTTTTATGTTACTTTCATTGATGACCATACACGCAAAGTATGGGTATATTTTATGAAAGAGAAGAGTGAGGTGTTTAATCACTTCCAGAATTTCAAAGTTATGGTGGAAAAGCAGACAGGGAAGTACATTCAGACATTAAGATCTGATGGAGGAGGTGAATACATGTCAAATGAGTTCAGTAATTTTCTAAAAAATCATGGAATTTGGCATCAATTTTCATGTAGGTACACACCACAACAGAATGGTGTTGCTGAACGCAAAAACAGACATATTGCAGAAATAGCAAATGACTGAGAAGAATATGCCTCATTGTTATTGGGCAGAAGCTGTGCATACTGCTGTATACATCATGACAAAACTTCGACTGCTGCTGTACATCAAGTTACACCTGAAGAGAAGTTTACAGGTAAAAAGCCAAACTTATCACATTTGAAAGTTTTTGGCTGTATTGCATATGTACATGTCCCAGATGAATTGAGGACGAAGCTTGATCCAAAAGCAGAAAAGTGTGCCTTCATTCAATACTCCCTTGAGCAAAAGGGATATAAATGTTATAACCCACTCACACGACAGGTAAAGGTGAGCAGAGATGTGGTATTTGATGAAATGTCAAGCTTCTATGCAGATGCCAAAGAAGGACTAAGTCTTGAACCAAATGACAAAGAAAATGCTGAAAAATCAAGTGTAGAATCTCAGGCTTTGAGTGGACCAGATGCATCACCAAGCAATAGTTCCAACTCAAATCCATGGAGTGGAAGATTACGTGGGAATTTCAGTCCAGCAAATTCATCAAATACATCCAAGAAAGGTAAAGAATAGCTTTCTGCTGGTCATAAAACATGTGCAGATTTTGAAGACGTTGATGGAGACTCAAGCGGTTCAGAAAAGAGTCTTGATGAGGAACTTGGATTGCCCTCTGTGAAGACTCCAGGAGTAAGAAGGGCACATGCAGATGATACAAGGAGAAGTGACCCAGGACCAAGAAGATTTGGGAGGATGCGTAATTCAGTGCAACGATTGACATATGATAGTTACATGGCTCGCCATTGTGCCTACATGACAAAGGTAATACAAGATGTTGAACCTTCTTGTTTTGAAGATGCAATTGGTAATGCGGATTGGGAAAAAGCTATGGATGAGGAGATGGCTGCACTTTATGGAAATGATACATGGAAGCTGGTTCCATTGCCGCAAGGAAAGAAACCCATAGGCTCTAAATGTGTTTACAAGGTAAAGCATAATGCTGATGGTAGCATAAGCAGGTATAAAGCACGATTGGTAGCTAAAGGATATGCACTGACATATGGCATTGATTATGAGGAAACATTCAGCCCTGTAGTTAAAATGTCTACTGTTAGGACACTTGTTGCATTAGCTACAACAAAAGGATGGACTTTGCATCAGATGGATGTGAAGAATGCTTTCCTACATGATGAGTTACAGGAAGAAGTATATATGGACCAGCCACAAGGATATGAAGATTCAAAGCATCCAGAATATGTTTGCAGGTTGCAAAAGGCTTTGTATGGGTTGAAGCAGGCTCCGCGTGCATGGCATGCAAGGATTGCTGATTACTTAACCAGCATTGGGTTTTCTATGTGTGATGCAGATCACTCACTATATGCAAGGAAGGCTGATGATGGCATCACTATTGTGGCTATTTATGTTGATGACCTGATTGTAGATGGTGATAATGAAGAAATCATCAAAGAGGTAAAGAAACTTCTTATGCAGGAATTCGACATGAAAGATCTTGGTGTGCTGCGCTATTTCTTGGGCATTGAGTTTATACACACAGAAATAGGTATATGGATGTCGCAAAGGCAATATGCCTTGAATATGCTGCAAAAGTATGGTATGGCTGATTGTAAGCCAATTTCTATGCCTTTAGATCAGAATTTGAAATTGAATACTACATCAGGTGAAGCATTGGAAAATGCTACTATGTACAAGAAAATTGTGGGAAGTCTTATATATCTTACAATTACAAGGCCTGATTTAAGCTACACTATTAGACTTGAAAGTCAGTTTATGTAGGTTCCCAGGAAGCCACATTTGGATGCTCTGAGGCGCACTCTACGTTATGTGAGTGCTACTTTGGATCATGCATTGTTTTATGAAGTTGGTGTAGATTTGCAAGTTCATGGATACACCGATGCAGATTGGGCTGGTAGTACTCCAGATAGAAGATCTACTAGTGGCTTTCTTTTCTCACTTGGAGGTGCAGCTATTACATGGAGCAATAAGAAGCAACCCACTGTTGCTTTGTCGGGTACAAAGGCTGAGTATAGAGGTGCTGCAATGGCAGCATGTGAGGCATCATGGCTGGAGATATTACTTGCAGATTTAGGTGTGGAAGTGCAAAAGCCTATCACTATCTATTGTGATAATCTTAGCAGCATACAGTTAGCACAGAACCCTGTTTTCCATGCTAGAACAAAGCATATCGAGGTACATTATCACTTCATCAGAGAGAAGGTATTAGCAGGTGATATTGATCTTGTTTATGTGAGAACGATGAGCAGGTTGCTGATATTTTCACCAAAGCACTTGGAGCTGAGAAGTTGAAGAAGTTTCGGAAGATGCTTGGATTACAGGATATGGCATTGAGCTTGAGGGGGAGTGTTGAGATATCAAGCTCAACATGTGATGATCCAGGATGACACATACCAGTTTTTCGTTTCTCTGACATGTATAGTGGTCACGCCGGTATATGTCAGGGATACTTCATTGAGCTTTATTAGATTTATCTACCGAGAGTGATGGCACATTTGGTTCTTGCTAGCTCACTTATTCGCGGACATTAGGTTTTTCCTTATGTACTGGTCTTTATATATTGCACTTGTTGTGTTCTTGTTTTTTAGGTCATTCTTGTACATTCCTTTTATGTAATAGAAGAAGAAGATCATTCTTCCCTGTCTCAATTTGTGTGTGTGCTTCTCCTTGAGAGAGAGAGAGTGTGTGTGTGAGCTCTCTTCCTTATCTCCTTCCTCGTGACACATGTCACAACCACGAGGTTTTGAAGACCCTAATCATGCATCTTATGTTTGCAGACTTAAGAAAGCATTGTATGGATTGAAACAAGCTCCTTTAGCTTGGAATTACGGGTTGGTTACATATCTTCAAGATCAAGGGTTCAAAGCTAGCAGCTCAAATCCTTCTCTATTCATCAAAAGGGATCACAATGAGGTTATCTATCTATGTGTATATGTAGATGATATTATTGTGACAGGTGATGATCTAAATGGCATTCAAAGGATCAAGAGACACATGCAAGAGGAGTTCAAAATCAGTGACCTAGGTGAGCTCACATATTTCCTAGGTATGCAGGTGATATACACAGATGAAGGAATGTATTTGACTCAAAGAAGATACATTCAGGATCTTCTCCTCAAGTTCAAAATGGAGAACACTAAACCTGCAGGTACACCTTTGGAGATGAATCATAAACTTAGTGTTTATGAAGGTGAGAAAATTGAAGACATTAAAGAGTATCAAAGCTTGGTAGGTAGCTTGATATATGCTACTCATACAAGGGCAGACATCTCATATAGTGTGGGAGTGCTTAGTCAATTCATGCACTCACCGAGAAGACCACACATGGATGCAGCTAAGAGAGTACTTAAGTATCTCAAAGGTACAATCAACGAAGGTATATTCTATCCTCATTCTTCAGATTTGGATATCAAAATCTACTCAGATACAGATTGGGAAGGAGCTAAGGATGATAGAAAAAGTACATCTGGTTACGTAGCATTTGCAGGTTCGAAGCTAGTGTCATGGAGTTCCAAGAAGCAACCAACAGTTGCTTTATCCTCAACTGAGGCAGAGTACAGAGGCTTGACCATAGCAACTCAAGAGGAAATATGGTTATAAACATTGTATACAGATTTGGGACTTGTGAGTTCCAAACCTCACATATTTGGAGATAATGTAAGTTCCATGCATCTAGCGGCAAATCATATCTTCCATGCGAGAACCAAGCACATAGAAGTCCATTACCACTTCATCAGGGAGAAGCTTATGGCAAAGGAGATTGACATTTCTTTTGTTCCAACTGAAAAGTAAGTAGCATATATGATGACGAAGGCACTTGATGGAATAAAGCTTTGTAGATTTAAAGCTATGGCAGGTATTCAACCTATCAGAGAATGAAGACTTAAGCATACTTTAGCTTGAGGGGGAGCTATTGGAACATCAAGCTTACACTATGCTTGAGGTGGATTCAATCTACATCAAAGGCTATCGTGTTGAAAGAATATCCGTTGGAGAGTTCTTTTTCATATGCTCATTTATTGTATTTTTTTGAGAGATTTTTGATGGTTCATTTACCGTTGTAAAATCCTTGAGCTTTAAACATGTAAAGGTAGAAAGATAGAGCCAAAATCCCACGAATTTATGGTGTTTGAAGTTGCATTTTATCAAGCAATCAATCACCTAAAAGTAGATCAAACTAGATCTTCACTTTTCCTAGATTGTAGGAAAGTGAATTAATTCCCTCCAACAACCATTCCCACCTTCATTTGAATTCAAATTTCACTTGTAGAAGTTGTGGAACACTCCTAGAGTCTATATAAAGACTTGAAATCACTTGTACATTACATGGAAGCAATATACATACACTTGTGACCATCATTGTCTTGCTCCTTCAATTCTCTGCATGATCTTCTTCACCAATAGTAATTTTGCAGAGGCTGCTGCTCTCTCTCCAGAGCTCCAAATTGAGTGCAAGATGACTAATTGGGAAGGTATTAGTGTCTAGTTTATGCGTATAAATTTTCATAGAATTTGGTTTAGTATATTGGGAGAAAGCTGAGTTTTTCTGTCTCAAGGTCAATCTCTGCATATTCCTGAAAAATAGGAAGTACCACCGGTGAATGTCGCATTCATTCCTATAGCATATTTTTCTTATTCCCTATAATTTTGTGCATTCCATACAGTCAAACCTATGTGTATCACTCCCATAAAAGGATTTTTTCTAATTGTAATCACGCTGGTCGCTATGGGCATTTGAAGTTCATTGTCTCTTCCATAGATAGTAAGTTTTTTGAGCTAGTCGACCCACGAACCTATCTGTTTTGTATCGAATCATTCTCCTTGATGCTCCAAAATACATAGTGTGTTTCTTTACACTTATTGCATGCCTATAAGGTCTATTTGAGTCTCCATAAGCTCAAGGGCTGGTCTTGTGCCGGTTGCCTTGACCAAACTTCGTCACTTCGAAACACACTTTTCTACCTTCTACAAGCTTCTCCAAGTTCTTTCAATAGGGACACTAGGCTTAGCCCATTCTGGTACTATTTGGAGGTCAAACAAATATGCATCGGATAGTTCATCCGCTATTCTTTGAGGATCTTCTCTCGTGGTTAATCTTGAGAGATGGTTAGCTCTAAGATGGGTCTTTCCCTTCCTGACTACTACTTCAAATTCATACTCCATGAGTAATAGAAACCATCATATTAATCATCTGGTATTACAAGGCTTATTGAATAAGCGTAAGAACTTGAACTTATTTGCCAACAAGTAATGCCTGAATTTCTTTACAGCATAGATCATTCCTAATCATTCTTGCTCATGTAGTTTCTTTCTACTGCATTCAACTGCTTACTTGCATAAGCTATAGGGAGATCTACATTACCATCATTCGTAGGTTGTGACAACACACATCCTATGGTGTAGTTGGATGCATCCACATGTACATGGAATGGCTTGCTCCAATCTAGGGTTTTTAATATTGGTGCTAAGCACAAGTGTCGTTTAAGTTCATTGAATGAATTTTCACATTCATCCGTCCATTCAAACGGGACAAAAGAGAGTACAGAGGCTTGACTATGATAGCATATATGTGTATAAATCGTCGATAGTATCCACAATGGCCCATGAAAGCCTGTACTTCCTTTATATTCTTTGGCCTAGGTAGGTCTGCAATTACTTTCACTTTTTCTTCATCCGTCGAGATTCCATTCTTTGACACAATATGTCCTAGAATTTTTCCTTGTCTGACGATGAAAACACACTTTTTTGGGTTCAAGCAAACTTGATATTCTTGAAATTTGTCAAATACTTGCCTTAATTTTGGGATATGCATTTGCTTCATATTCAAATGAGTACATATGTCATCGACATAAACTTCCAAATTCTTGCATAAGAATTCCTTAAAAACATGACACATCAATCGTTGGAAAGTGGCGGGTGCATTTGTCAACCCAAATAGCATCACACGAAATGCAAATGCCCCATTCTGTGGCAAAAGGTGTTTTATGCTGATCTTCAGGAGAAATGGCTACTTGATTATAGCCTGAGAAACCATCAAGAAAGTTGTAAACTTCCTTTCCTGCAACTCTTTCCAATAAGTGTTCCATGATAGGAAGAGGATAACTTTCTCTAATCGTGGTGGCATTAACTGTTTTAAAGTTAATACATATGCACAATTTTCCATTCTTCTTTGGCACAACCACAATGGGGGATACCCATTCGGTATGGTCAATTTCGTAAATGAATCTTGCTTCTATCAAATGATCTATCTCTTCTTTGATCTTAGTAGCATAGTTGTCATTCTATGTGTATGGTTTTTGTTTCATAGGTTTGATATTTGGAGTCATAGGGATTCTATGAGAGCATATATCTAGGTCTACTCCTTTCAAGTATTTGTAACTCCAAGCGAACACATCTCTATATTCACGCAGTAAGGCAATAAACTCTTCTTCTTCTTCATTCGTCAAATCATGCCCTATGTATGTGCATTTTTCTTCTCCTTCTTCTATGGTAACTATGATTTTTTTGGGTTTCTCTTGATTTTCATATACTTCTCTTCTATTTCATACTTCTTGAAGTTCCCGGGTACTTCCATGAGAGGTTCTTCTTCTTCTTTTGACTTTGGTGATTCCTTTCTCTTCTTTTGGTTACTTTCTATATCTTCTATGGATAGCTCAGATTGTTTGATTCGACTTTCCTTGTCCTTTTCAGGGGTTTTGGCTTCTACAAAATAAAGATATTCCTCTTCTGTGGAACAAAAGGGTTCCATGATGATGGATTCTAGGTCCTCATCACTAGTCTCGTCCAGTTCTTGGGTCACTTCCATGCATTCTTCTAGGATAAAGGCTTCCTCGACAGGTTCAATCATAAAGATGGAAATGTTGTATTCATCTTCATCACAATGAGGGGCCCATTGTTCTTCATTCACAGCTATGTTCATTGTAGCTAAGATTTCTACCCAACTGTGAGGCTCGAATTCCTTGTTTGGAAATACTATAGGTGCATAAGCTGGGTCTTGAAGAGTTCGTGGATGTCGTTGTGAGCCTAAGGTCCTGGCTCTTAATCGTTCTTCCTCTTGTTTTACTAAAAATTGTGCAACTATGAGGGGTTTGATTCCAATGAGTGTACTGACTCTGTTTCTCCCTGTGTCCTATGGATGGTGTTCCATTGGATTGGTGGTACATCTCGATGGGAATAGTCTTTAAGATTGACTTTACTAATTACTCCTAGATGTTGCAAGTACAAAGAATTAGTTCCCCAATCTTGTACGATTTGCAACTGATGCATGAATGGTCATCCTAGAATTATCTCGTAAGCATGATTTTCCCCAAAATCACAAATGGCAAAAGTATGTTCAAACTCCACACCACAAGTGGTGAGAGATATGCCTTCAAGTAAGCGTAATGGTTTTTCTATATGTCTGTCAGCCATTTGTAGCTTCATCCTTGTTGTTCTTAGTGCTGGCTTACCTCAATGTTTCCATAAAGTAGTGGTAGCGATGGCTACTCCAGCTCCTGAATCTAAGATGGCTTTGGTGTAGTCCTTGTGGGTTATTGGAAGATAGGTATTACCTTCCCTCGCTTACATCTCCAATTCGTTCTATGGGTATCTCTGGTACCTTCTTATGTGATCCTATCTGGGAGGGAGCAATAGGAAGCTCAGGGAATTGGTTTGCTACGCGCTTCCACAACTCTATTTTAACCTTCAACAATTCTTCTAGAGTGAGGTGACACTGGACTTTGGTGTTCTTAATTACTTTCGTGTTTCTAGGGATTACTGTTTCTTCATTATTATAGTGGGTGCTCTCATGCTAATAGACTTGGCTTCCAAAGGTCCTTTGAACTGAAGTAATTCTTGCAAAGAATTGGATTCGAAATCCGTTTGTTTCACTCAGTTGCTCATCCTCTACATCATCATAGATTGAGGGGATGTCTTGGGGAAATTGTTCTTGCAAGTTATCTATTTCTTGGATAGGAGGGTGGGTTCCTTGCTCTCTTCTCCATTTCTCTTCTTGGATTTCTCTTAAAAAATCTTGAGAGTACTTGTGTATGGAAGACAGGTTGTCTTCAACCTCTGTGTTTGGTACTTGAGACATGGATGGTGCATTCCTTTCCTGTGTCTCAAAGACATTAGAGTTCCCTTGCAATTTCTTCTTCTCGTTGCTATTGATCAAGTATTCTAACCTCTCCAGTAGGCCTTATTAAAAGTGTAATTCGTGTTTTTCCATGTTGTTTCAATTAATATAATGAGAGGCTTCAAACATAGCTTGTGCTCATTCTACCATCTTCATGTAAAGCTTAGTTCTTTAAATTTCTAAGTCTACTCGTGGATAGTTCTTACTCAATTCAGCTACCCGGGGTCCTTTTTTTAATATCGCCTGATATGCACGAAACATCATGTCTAGATCTTCTGGTATGGGTTCAGCTAGAACTGATCCTAATCTTTGAGCTAGGTTCTCGCGATTAGATTCTTGAGAAGTCAACTCTAGAATTTTAGCTGTAGATGCCTTTAGACTTCCTTCCAACTCAATTATCTTTTTACTCCACTTTCTCTTAATTCTTTTTCTAGAATCTTCCAAGATTTCATCTTTTTATTACTAGACTCTCCAACTTCACTAGTTTCGGCTACTTTTTCAGGATTAAGCTGTTGATTCTATAAGAGCGCATGGGCTCTTGTTATAGCTTGGATAGGCACGTACGTAGGGTTGGATCCATTTGAGTTATGTACAATACCTATCATGTTGATGGGTGTCACTTTTGAGGCATTGGCAGGGTTCTTAGGACAATCTCTGATGACATGCTCTTTACCACACACAACACAAAAACCTTGTATGTTATAGTATTGTGATTGTCCCGCTATCGGAGGATGTGGGCAATCCTTAATGAAATGATCCACCTGGCACCTAAAGCATGGTCATCTAGGGCCCTGTGGTCTTTGCTGTCTTAACTAGGGCCGTGGGTTGTATACATGACATTAGCATAGTCGGGCTTCCAACTAGGTTCCAATGGTGGACTATCGTATTGATATGTTTCCATATGTTAGTGACTCTGTATAATATGGGGGTGGGCTATCTACATGGGTAGAGTCGAAACTATTAGAATTAGGGTCACTTCCAGTGATTAGGGGTGAAGAAGGCACTAAAGCCCTATTGAGGTTCTCTTCTACAACGTCGTATTTGACTAAGATGATATTAGCTGGAGTGGGTGGCTGCTGAGCTAAAACAGGTTGAGGTCTTTGTTGAGCCTGATAAGGATAGTTCTATGGAGGCCTATAGTAATGAGGCTAAGAATTGTATTGAGTTGGATACCTACCTGGTTGGGAGTATTCTTGTGGGTAGTTCTATCGTACTACTTGTTTGTTGTATTGGCAGTCCTGGGCCGTGTGATTCGTGTATCGTCTCTCAATCGTACAGTATTGGCCACTAGGGTTGGATTGCGGTTGTGTTACATTGGGACACACATTTGCCATATGATCACCACCACAGGTGTAACAACGCTTGTTTGTTGTTAACCTAGGCATCTATTTACTAGAAACTCTTAGGTTCTAGGCCACGTTTTTTGCCAGGTCTTCTATCGAGCTAGAAAGTTTTGAGGATGATTGAGATGAGCTATCTGAGTCTGTATAAACCTTTGAAAGTTCCAATTCATCTTCCAAATTGTCCCCAATGTCTATACATATTCTTACACATTGCTCTAGTGTTCTTGGTTCCTTTAGGTAGATATAGGAGCGTAGTTTAGAGCTTAAGTGGCCATCTAAAAACAACGACACTTGCTTGGCCTGTGAGGGCAATTCTTGCATTGAACATCTCTCAACATATTGTCTAAACCTACGTCTTGCAAGTCTGACTGTTTCTTGAGGGGTCTGTCTGAAGTTGTGAATCAACAAAGAAGTATCATGTCTGATTCCACTTTTAGAGAACTCTGTGATGAATGACTCTAACAAGTGATGAATATCTCTAAATTTCCTTTGTTGCAATGGTTGGAACCAAGTTAAATCCGTATTCTTTAATATTAGTCCAAATGCATTATATTACGTGAACATGTCTTCTACTTGCTGTGCTCGTAGCACCTGTTTGAATTCCGCAACATGGTCATAGGGATCTCCTGTCCCATCAAAGTAATTTTTCATTGACTTTACTAATTGAGTATGTTGGAGAATTCCTCTCCTATTCGCAGCGGAAAGTGTAGAAGACCTTCTCAGGATCAAGACTCTTGCCAATAGCTGAACCTTCAAATGAAAACTTGTACCAACTAAAAAATACAATGAACTTGAAACTTTGTTCACTCAAACTAGACACCTATGCTTTCAAATGAGCTATCAAACACTCAATTTGGAGTAGATTTGGGTTGGTAATTCTTTGATTCAAAACAGGCTACCTGTCCACTCAGTTAGGCTAAAAACTGGAATTCACTAAAACCTTAGTAACTCCCAGAACATAAAGTATTTGATAAAACTATTCTAGATAGAATATGTAATCAAGATAAGCTTTCCAACGAATGTTTAAACACTAAAATTGGATACATACATTGAGAGATATGACTCTCACAAGTAGACTACCTAGAAATGAGTGTGCGGCTGGACATACTCTATGAGAGTGAACTGAACAAAATGACTCAAACCAAATGAACTAGCTACAAAGGGACTTCCACGCTTTTTCCTCTATTCTTGAGTGTCCTCCCTTGCCTCTTTTATAGCCAAGTGACCAAAAACTCTCATGATGAGTTTGAGAGCTCTTCTCCATCATTTCTCCACTACTTTGTACAACCACTCCTCTTACAGTTCAGTTTTTGGATTTGATTCTCTTTTGAATGATTCTCTTTTGGCCTCCACTACTTGCTGAAGTAAATTCTTCTATTTTTCATTTTTGTATTTTCCTTCTAATTGAAGAAAATCCTTTTTGCAAAAATATATACGAGCTTACTTCTTTATTATTAGCACTCCCCCTCAAGCTCACATGTGAGCTTCCACCTTCAGCCATATCCTGCAAGTTGATGTCATCCTTGAACCTCTTTAGCTTAGAAGCATTTAAGGACTTTGTAAACATGTCTGCAACCTGGTCATTAGTTCCAATGAACATTATATCTACATCCTTGCTCAAAACTTTTTCTGGAACATAATGATAATGCACTTCTATGTGCTTGCTTCGTGCATGAAACATTGGATTGTTTGTCAAGTGAATGCTTGACATGTTGTCACCATAAATTGGAATGGTCTCCACCTGCACATCAAGATCAGCCAAAAGCTTCTTAATCCACATAGCTTCACAAGCTGCAAAGGCTAAATCTCTATATTCAGCTTATGTAGATGATAGTGCAAGAGTAGGTTGCTTCTTTGAGCTCCATGTGATAGGTTTGCTACCTATCATAAACACATAACTTGAAGTGGATCTTCTATCTTCCTTTGAACCAGCCCAATCAGCATCACTAAAGCCCTTTACCTGCAATTCTTCATCATATCTATAAAACAATGCATGATTGACAGTGTGCTTCACATATCTTAGCACTTGTTTGGCTGAATTTAAATGTTCACTTGTAGGAGCTTGCACAAATTGAGAAAGAACTCCAACAATATAACACAAATCTAGTCTTGTGATCGTAGCATAGATCAAGGAACCTATAATACTTCTGTATGTAGTTACATCATGTAACTTCTCTCCATCATTTGAGCATAACTTCACATTTGTGTCCATAGGTTGAGTGAGTGGTTTGCATTCACTCATTCCAAATCTGAAAAGAACATCCAACAAGTACTTTCTTTGCATCAAGTAGATGCCATCTTTCCCATAGACTATCTCAATGCCTAGAAAGTATTTCAGCTCACCAAGATCTGAAATTTTAAACTCCTTACCGAGTTTCTTTTTTATCTCTTGTATTCCTGTAACATTACTTCCTGTTATGATGAGATCATCAACGTATATGCAAATATATACCTACTTGCCCTCTTCTTTCTTCATGTAGAGAGAGGGATCTGCATTATTTGGACTATACCCACACCTTGTGAGGTACTCGACCAATCTTTGATTCCAAACATGTGGTGCTTGCTTCAGCCCATACAAAGCTTTCTTCAACCTACAAACAAAATCTGGATGCTTTCTATCTTCAAATCCAATCGGTTGACTCATGTATACCTCTTCTTGAAGTTCACCATTGAGAAAAGCATTTTTAATGTCAAGTTGGTACAATGGCCATCTCCTTGCTGCACTCACTCCAATCAAGGTTCTAATTGTTCCCATCTTTGCAACCGGGCTGAAAGTCTCTTCATAGTCGATGCCGTGAGTTTGCTTAAATCCTTTTGCTACTAGTCTACCTTTATGCCTAGCTAGAGAACCATCAGCATTTCTCTTTATTTTAAACACCCATTTATTTGGAACAATCTTCATACCTTCAGCCTTTGGAACTAGCTCCCATGTGTGATTGTCCTTGAGAGCTTTCATCTCTTCTGCATAGCTTCTTGCCATTCTTTTTGTGTACATGCTTCTTCATATGCATCCGGTTCTTTGTCTTTGACCACCTGTGTCATATATGCAAAGTGCTTTGCAATAAAACTATCATAGCTCAACCTTTGAATTGGATACCTTGCTCTCGAAGACCTCCTTTCATTTTCTTTTGAATATTGCTTCTTCAATCGGTTCAACTTTACCTTTTGGTGTGATCACCTCTTCATACTCTTCTTCACTTGCATTAGAATCACTATTTTGGGCAGCACTTTCAGCTCTAGATCTTTCATAACATGATGTTGGTGATGAAGAATGACTCCTTAGTCTCCCCTTCCATGTTGAGCTTTCTCCAAGTGATGTAGAAGCTTCTGGACCTGACATTTGAGTGCTTCTTTGCTGAAATTCTTCTTGGACAACACCTCCATCATCTTCGCAATCTTCTTCAAGAATCTTCTCTTTCCCTTTGTCTCCAAACCATGGTCTTAGCTCATCAAATACCACATCTCGTGAGACTCGTAGCTCCTTTGTCACCGGATTGTAGCACCTATATCCCTTTTGCTCCGATGAATAACCAATGAAAATACATTTTTCTGACTTTGCCTCCATCTTTGTCCTTAGTTCTTGAGGGATGTGAACATAACACACACATCCAAAAACTTTGAGATGTGTAAGGTCAGGCTTCTTACCGGAATAGACCTCCTCGGGATTTAGATTATGCATTCCAACCATTGTGCACTTGTTCATCAAATAAACAGCCGTACTAACTGCTTCAACCCAATTGTTTAGTGGCACCTTCATCTCGTTGAGCATGCACCTTGCAACTTCTGTGATATGTCTATTTTTCCTTTCAGCTATTCCATTTTGTTGGGGCGTGTACCTACATGTAAATTGTCGCTTGATGCCATTTTCATAAAGAAAATCTGAAAATTCTTTGGAGAAATATTCTCCTCCTCCATCGGACCTCAAGGTCTTTATGTAGTGTCCTGTTTCCTTTTCTGCATGTGCTTTAAATCTCTTGAACATGGAGAACACATCTGATTTTTGTTTTATGCAAAACATCCATACTTTTCTTGAATGATCATCAATAAAAGTGACAAAATATCTATTACCAGCCACTGATGGTTGTTGTGATGGTCCCCATACATCCGTGTGTATCAAGTCGAGGACATTCCTTGCCACATAGTTGCTCTTCTTGAATGGTCGTCGAGTTTTCTTTCCTAGTTGGCATGCTTCACAAAACTCATGTATTCCAGCATCATTGAATCTTGGAAGACCTCTTACCACTTCATGGTTGCTCATGTCCTTGAGCTTGGGAATGTTGATATGTCCAAACCTTTTGTGCCACAAATCGATTTCAGCAATCCTCTTGTTTCCAAACTGAATATACATCACCTTTCCATGTGGTTGTTGAATGTCCAAGGTGAACATCCTACCTTCTTTCCTTCCTTGAGCAATGATCTTGAATCCTTCTTTTGGATTCTTTATAAAGCAACCTTTTTCATTGAAGATAACATGATATTCTTTCTCTACCATTTGTCCTACTGAAATCAAATTCTTTGCGATAGTAGGAACATGAAGAACATCAGCCAATACCTTTCTATCTCCAAGCTTGATATCTCCAACATGCTCAATTGCATGTTGAGTTTCATCGCCGGTCTCCACACATCCTTTTCCACTTGGAGCTTGTAGCTTTGTGAATAAATCTCCTTGGCATGTCATATGGTTGCTGCAACCTGAATCTATGAACCATTTTTGGTCATCACTTCTCGAGTTTTTGTAGTCATGCTTCATGGCAAGCATGATTTGCTTGTCTCCTTCACTTGATGTACTCGCATAATTATTTTGGCTCCTTTGGTTGCCTCCATTCAGCCTTCCATTCTTTTGCCAACAATCATTTGCATAATGTCCTAGTTTACCACAATGATAACATGTTATACCTTTATGAGGATTGTATGAACCTCGACCTCTTCCTCTATTTCTTCCTCGACCTCTTCCATGTGTGTTGTCATTTGAGTTGTCCTTGTTGTCCTCCGAGTTGTGTTGGCTGAAATTTGTGTTGTTGTAGCTTCTTCCTCTTCCTCTTGAGCCTCCTCTTGAGTTCCTTCCTCTACCTCGTCCTGCATATAACATTTGACTATGGCTATCCTTACCTTTGTTGCCTTCTCCTTGTTCAGCCATAAGATTTGGTATAATCTCATCGAATGTTGGGAGAGGATCTCTATAAAGAATGTTTGTGATGAGGGGCTTCCACTTTTCTTCACTTCTCAAGCCATTGAGGGCTGTTTGGACAATGTCTTCCTCTTCTATCTTGCATCCAACTGATCCCAGCTGATCTCGAAGCTCTTTAATCCTCAATGTATACTCACTAATGCTTTGGTTTGAGCTTTTCTTCATGTTGTTGAGCTCGTTCTTGAGTTGCATCCTCAAAGACCATGTTGAGGTAGCATACACTTTCTCCAATGCTTCCCAAACTTCCTTGGCTGTTTCTAAACTTTGCACATGACCAATCATAGTGTTAGAAATAACTTGTGAGATGAGGAACATCACCCTTCGATTTCTCTCTTCCCAATCAGCAATTTGTCTCCTTTGTGCTGGAGTAATGTTGGGATCTTCAAGGTCCATCGGTTGTGGATCGTCTCCACTAACTAGACTCCATAAACCTTTACCTTTATGGTAATTTTTCATTCTATACCTCCATGATTGAAAGTTTTCTTTTTCTAACTTCTTAACTTGTTGTCCTAAATCAGCCATTGAAAACTTCCAAGATTGAAGTTTACCTCAAGTATATTGTGGCGCTCTTTCTTGACTTCACTAAGCTCCCCCTTGATTTGTAGCTTCGCCTTTGCTTTACTTCAGCTCCAATGCTTTGCCTCTTCAAGATCCAATGCTCTGATACCAATTGTTGGAGAATTCCTCTCCTATTCGTAGCGAAAAGTGTAGAAGACCTTCTCAAGATTAAGACTCTTGCCAATAGCTGAACCTTCAAATGAAAACTTGTACCAACTGAAAAATTCAATGAACTTGAAACTTTGGTCACTCAAACTAGACACCTATAGATTTCAAATGAGCTATCAAACACGCAATTTGGAGTAGATTTGGGTTGGCAATTCTTTGATTCAAAACAGGCTACCTGTCCACTCAGTTAGGCTGAAAACTGGACTTCACTAAAACCCCAATAACTCACAGAGCATAAAGAATTTGATAAAACTGTTGTAGATAGAAGAAGTGCTCAAGATAACTTTCCAACGAATGTTTAAACACTAAAATTGGATACATATATTGAGAGATATGACTCTCACAAGTTGACTACCCAGAAATGGGTGTGCGGCTGGACATACTCTATGAGAGTGAACTGAACGAAATGACTCAAACCAAATGAACTAGCTATAAAGGGACTTCCATGCCTTCTTCCTCTATTCTTGAGTGTCCTCCCTTGCCTCTTTTATAGCCAAGTGACCAAAAACTCTCATGATGAGTTTGAGAGCTCTTCTCCATCATTTCTCCACTACTTTGGACAGCCACTCCTCTTACAGTTCAGTTTTTGGATTTGATTCTCTTTTGAATGATTCTCTTTTGGTCTCCACTACTTGCTGAAGTAAATGCTTCTATTTTTCTTTTTTGTATTTTCCTTCTAATTGAAGAAAATCCTTTTTGCAAAAATATATACGAGCTTACTTCTTTATTTTTAACAGAGTAGGTCTTAGTATCGTGGGGTATTCACATGGTCTAGGTAGAGAAAAATCATCTCTACCACCTGGTATTCTTGGTTCCCTTTGTCTTTCCAATCTATCAATATCCATGGTTGATCAATCTGTCCCTAGAGAATGAGTAAAACTTACTTCTGCTCTTTCTTTGTTCTTCTCCCTTTGAGTACCATGGGTTGAGGATGTCTCAGCACCCTGATGGCTAGTGTTTACATTTTTTTGTGATGGGGGAATACTAACTCGCCTCTCCATGTGTAGAAAATTCTTGCATGGTCCGACACTACAAATACTCGTTCTGATGTATTATCCAGGTATACAACTTTTCTAGGTGTATCTGGGTCCTTGAATCCATAAATCGTGATGGAGCCTACCTCACTAGGTTGTTCCATTCGGTACCTCCAAAATGCTTCATCAATTTCCTTATTTAGAAACAATTCTATGCTTCTATTGTCCTGAGGATCCATTTTGGGTTTAGTACTCTTGTCAGTACAAATTTCCCTCTAGGTGTCCTGGGTTCTTCTCCAAGTGGTTCTTTTCCTTGGGTTCTTGCTTCCATATTGAGATGAACTACACCAAACTCATTGATATGATTTGGTTGAGTACTTATGATGTACATCGTTCCTTCTTTGTCTATGTAAGCATCTCTCTCGAATTTCACCACTGGCCATTCCAATCCAATGGGTTGTTCAGGATTATGCAATTGCACCACTAATCTTCGCAAACCATCCTCATAGATGCGAGCACCTAGGTGGTTGGTTTGGACGTATTCTAATTGGGTTCTATAGGGTCCTTGGGGTCTTTCCAAATATGCTACATTTACCCCTCCTTCTGGTCTTTCCATGCTAAAGGCCATTTTTGACTCATTGGTATCTGAGCCCAACTCGTAAAGGTAACTATTCAATTGTTGAGCCCACGAATGTGCAATAGTTCTTACCTGTATGCTTGCCCGATCTAAGGTTCATGAATTTACTTCTTGAATCACTCAATACACACTTTGATTGTCAATGTTTCTTTGTTCTTAATTGCTTGTTTCGTTTTTAATTCCTTTAGATTCTTATCTTGTCTCAATGTATGCATCAGGACTCGACTTTCTGTTGTACTTTTGAGTTGTGTTATGTCAGACTTAAGTACTTTCCTTTATGTTTTCGTTTAGCACGCTTTTATTTTGCTCTTGGACTTGAAAAATTTTAAGTCTCTTGGACTTGAGGCATTCCTATCATTGTCCTAATTTAATCCACAATGTTAGACGTTTAGCCTAAGCTAATAATTGACTAAGAGGGTTGAGTATTCTTCCAGCCTCGAGTCAGCTTCCTTGATCGCTCTGATGCCCAAGAAGTAGCACTTCCCAAGCCTTGTGTTCTTCACCCACCTTGATTTGATTGCCCTTGGATAGCTCTTGCTAGACCTATCAAAATCCAATGTTTAGAGCAATTCTTAAATTGATGATCAAGCACTTTGATATATACACCTTTAAGGTCCCTTCTCCTTTGGTCAAATTTCTCCAATGGCCCCTTTCTTTTCTAGTCCCACAGATGAGTCAACCTCAAGTTATCCTATCTAAATATCAATGCGTTATTCTTGAAAAAAATAATCGAGGTCGCGTAGGACTTGTAAAGAGCTTTCTAACAAGCCCTAGAGGTCAAAAATGGACTTCATATGAAAAAGTTATGGACGTTCAAGTTCTCAAGGGTAAAAGCTGGTAGACACTCTTTTCTTCCAATATGAGTTAATAGATCTCCAATATGCAATAATGACTCAAATTTCACTCAAAATAGCCTCAAAATAGCCCAAAAAATCAAACCCTAAATTTGGCGTTTTACGTGGACAATCGCAATGGTCTTAGATAACGCAATGGTCTCGGATCATCATGATGACCCGATTGTGTGAGGCTTTGCGATGGTCAAAAGTGAAGCATCGTGATCGTCAAAAGTGAAGCATCATGATGGTCAAAAGCGAAGCGTCGTGATGGTCTTTCTAGCAAGCAATCACGATGGCATGAGCCTGTCGCGATGGTCAATGGTCAGTGCAATCATCGCGATGGCATAAGCCCGTTGGGATGGTCATGAGGCATGATGGTGTGAGGCAATCACGATGGCCTAAAGTTAAAGCATCACGATGGCGTACCTGGTATCATCACAATGGTCTGAACTGACACGTGGCAAGTGAGTCGTCGTGATGGCTTGGGGTTGACGGGATCGTCACGATGGTCAGTGACCATCGGGATGGTTCAAGTGAACCATCGCGATGGTGTGAGACCACCGTGATGGTCCGGCCAAGCCATCGCGATGGCGTGAGCCAATCGCGATGGTATGACACAATCATGATGGCATGAGCCCATCGTGATGGTCCACTAAAATACAAATTTCTAAGATGCCTCTGTGGATTCGTGTGTGCACAAGGATCACCTACACCGTGCTATACACGCTTACCAAAAAAGTTGAACTTGTTAGACCATCGCGATGGTCTGACACCTACGACAGATCTAACAGAAAGTTTATTTTCTCACCTTTTGGAAGCTCTCCTACTGCTCTGGAGCACTGTACATGTAAGAAAACTCAAAAACACACACAACACAACAAGCACAAAAGCTCTCTCTCTCTCTCGCATGCACAAATGAGGGAAAGGAGGGGGATAGATGGATATAGTGAAATTTTTTATTTTTTTGGAGTGAAAGAAGATGATGCAGTGATGAAGGAGGAGTGTAGAGGAGATGAAAAACACAAAAAACTACTTAAAAACAACAACAAAAACTGAAATTTTTACCTTCCAATGCCAGTTCTTGCTATACTCTTACCATCAGGCATTTGTCCTAGACTCGTTCCCCGGCAACGGTTCCTAATTTGGTGTTTCTCTAAGACAATGGTAAGCACCACGTTAAGAAGCTCCACCTCCTTAATGTCAATCTGTAGAAGAGATAGGAGTGATATGAAGATCGTGAACGCGAGATGTAGTGAGAGTGAAGGTGAGAAGCATAGAGATGCACACACACACACACACACACACACAAGAAAGAGACAAGCAAGTCAGAGTGGAAGGTTGAAAGTAGATTCTATTACTCAAGAACACTCTTACAAGCTCAAGCTCACACTAACTCATATAAGTCTACACTAGCTAACCTCAAAAATGAGCTCTCTGGCTCTTATTATAGTTTTTAGGCTAGTTTTGACTTGTTTCACATCTAGTGTGTGCATAGTTAAAAAATAGGTTCTAGGCTCTATTTGAAGGTCTAAACAAGATCTAAAAATAGCCAAAATTGCTATGCTTGTTCTATCTAAGCTCCTCAAGCTCGAGGACTCCTGGACTTGCACAAAAGGGAGCGTATAATGACAAAAGTGTGTGTTTCTATGATACATATGGTACAAGAGTGATGAAAACCACTATGCGAGGTTTTGATCAAGTAATGTAAAATACATTTCTTGGAAAAATAGACTGCATGGCTCCCCACGACTTCCTTGTAGTCTGCCTTCACATGCTTCCTCATAGTTTGTGCCTTTGGCTACTACCAACAATGATGCATCATGTATTGGTTGCAAAAGGATTGTAGAATATTGTGCACGGTGTTGAAAAATTTTCTATTTCACATGTAAACACAGTTGCTGAAGGTGATGGAGATGGTGTTGAAGATAGTGATATTCTTCATATTCCTATTCGTGCCGTAGTTATTGCTGCAAAGAAAATTTGTTGAGATGGCAAAGATGCTCATGCATATGCATTGATAGCCTTGTCTATCAAACATGCCATTATTCCTCACATTCGCTCTTGTAGAACAACTAAGGATGCTTGGGATACACTTACCACTTTACACCAGCCAAGGAATGAGGCTCATGTTGCTTACCTCCAAAAACAGTTGGACAGTGAGCACATGAATGAAGGAGATTCCATGGATAGTTTTCTGACAAAGATCAAAGATTTGAAGGAATAGTTGATTTCTGTTGATGAAGTCTTGCTTGACAGTTCACTTGTGCAGACTATTTTGAATGGTCTTTGTGATTCATATATGATTTTTGCTTCTACTCTTTGTTTGACGATGAAAGGAAATCCAAATGCCTTAACATTTGAAGAGCTAGTCTCTGTTATGTTGCACTAAGATCAATCTAGGTAGAACATGTTCATTATGCATGTTGCAGATCAAGCTTTCTCGATTAGTGAGAAGGACAAAGGTAAATGGAGCTCTTCTACTAGTAAGCAAAAATCAGCTAATTCTGCACAATCAAAGAAGGATGACAGAGACGAGAAGAAAACAGAAAAGCAGGAATTGTTTTGGTAATACTGTAAAGGAAATGATCATGTCATAAAGAGTTGTCCAAAATTGGCTGCTAAAGAGGCAAGGAAGAAAGAGGCTGGAATGGTTGTTGCAGAGGCCTCTACATCGAAAACTAACCTTGTGCAGGATGAAGAATGGGTGTTTAATACTATTTATAGTTTTGAACCATCTTCTCATGAATAGTGTATGTCTGCAGTAGACTCAGATGTTTGGTACTTTGATAGTGGAGCAACCAAACATATTACCTCGCAACGTAGTGTCTTCACTTCACTCGAGCTTGCCCAATAGGGAATACTGTCACATGTGCCAACAACTCCTCTTATCCTATCATGTGAGTTGGTAAGATCATTCTGACTACTGTTGATGGTAGTTCTTTTACATTGTCTGATGCTTTATTTGTCCTAGGGATCAGAAAGAATCTATTATCAATTTTAGCTTTATCCAAGATCGGCATGGTTGTGAAATTTGTTGATGACAGATGTCATTATTGCTTTTGGCATCTGTCAAATGCTTTTATCAATGTACAGTTCATGATCTGTCAAATGGTGATGTCATTATTGCTTTTGGCATTTTATGTCATGGGCTATATAAGCTCATAGACTATGAAAAATCTATGAATGATTCAGCATGTGCAGTACATGATTCTCAGGCTATGTTAGATGCAAAGCTTTGGCATGCACGCTTTTGGTCATTTGAATTTTGTTAGTTTGCTACGCATGTAGAAATTTGAAATGGTGTCCTCTCTACCCAAACTTGAGGCCCCTATTAAGCATGTTTGTGAAGGCTATATTTCAAGCAAAATGCAGCATTCCTCGTTCCCAAAAGATGTTTCAATTGGAGCTACTAAAAAATTACAGCTTGTTCACAGTGATGTCTATGGTCCTCTACAAACACCCTATTTTGGAAAATATCTTTACTTCGTGACTTTCATTGATGATTTTTCTAGGCATGCACGTATATATCCATTGAAAGCAAATTTCGAAGTGTTTATGTGCTTCAAATAGTTTTTGGTTTTGGATGAGAATCTGTCAACATGTAAAATGGGCACCCTCTATTCTGATCGAGGGGGAGAATATATGTCTTTTGATTTTGATGCATTTCTAGCTAAATGTGGGATAAAACATTAGTGTACAGTGCCGCATACACGTCAACAAAAAGGATTTGTTGAAAGGAAGAACATGTCACTCATGAAGATGGCGAGGTGTATGGTCAAGAGTCAGACTTTACCACATAGTTTCCAGCTTGACTCTGTTATATGTGCAACATATGTACCTAATGGGTGTCCCACTAAAGCATTGCATTCTATCACTCCATGTGAGGCTAGGCATGGTTGCAAGCCATCTGTTGCTCACGAGCGTGTTTTTGGTTGTCTTGCTTATGCATTAGTGCGCGAACAACAATGTAGGAAATCGGATGATAAAGCCGTTAAATGTATTTTTGTTGGATACAAAGAGAAAAGGCTATCATCTGTATCATCCACAGAATAAACGCATTTTGGTTAGCTGTGATTTTTTTTTTTTGTGGAAAATTCTATTCAGCCATTACTTTCATGTACTAAGGAGACATCAGTTAGCTCCAAAGACATGTATGATACTTTGCTAGATCTTTTTATAGGTGGACGGTCTAGTGTTGGTCCAAATGAGGCAACTTTTCAGCTTTTATAAGTTTCATGTGATGATGAAGATCATTTCATTTATGATGCAGATTTACATGATGCACTTGTTGATGAGAGACTAATATTGAGGAGGCAAAAACTATGCCAAAATGGCTGGTGTAGACTTTGCATGATAGCAAATTATAGCATCTGTGCACTTGTAGCTTATCATGGTTGGAATGTACATTAGTTGGACATTATAACAAAATTTCTAAATGGTGACTTGCATGAAGAAGTGTAAGTTTTTCAACCCCGTGACTGTTGATATATTTAGGTAGTGATGTGTGTGAACACACTAGGACCGTTGGGGCACTTTTTTCCCTCTTTAGGAGGTTTTTGTCCCCCGGCTTGTATATACGCCTATTGCCCTAATGGCTACTTATCTTTGTACATTCTCTAGTAATACATTCAATATTGTGTGTTGTGCTCCAAGCTTCTTCTTCTTCCTTGTGCTGTTCACGTGCTTCCGCAGATGTCTAACTCCAACAATTGGTATCAGAGAAGGTCGTCGCTTCATCTAGGGCACCGTCGACACTCCTCTGTTTGCAATCTTAGAATCACACAAATTTTGGTGAGCATACTCCACGTGTTTTCACGATCAAAACAGCTTCTCACTGTGGTGCCGAAATTGCAATCTGAGCTCGTTTCGGCCTCGGAATGCACTATTGGAGTGCTTGTGCAAGCTATTTCATCTTTTTATGCCAAAGGTATATACAAGTTTCTATTTGCCACTATAAGCATCTCGAAGTCTACTACATGTCTAGCAGAATTCGTTTGGGCAGTTCTATTCAACTTTTTGAGATACAATCAATTTTTTGCATCAAGGTATTTTAGTCACCGGCCATGGCTGAAAGCAGTGATGCATTCCGTATGTTGGCTGTTGAGGATAAGTTGGATGGTACCAACTACCCGTTATAGGCTTATATGATGCAACATGTGTTGGTTGCAAAAGGACTGTGGAACATTGTGCAGGGTGTCGAAAAACATCCTATCACACCTGCAACTGTTACAACTGTAGGTACTGAAGCTGATGCAGAAGGTGTTGAAGATGATGATATTCTGCATATTCCTGTTCGTGCTGCGGTTTCTATTGCACCTACTGTAGAGCAGATTCGTTGGGATGGTAGAGATGCCCATGCACATGCATTGATAGCTTTGTCTGTCAAAGGTGCCATTATTCCTCACATTTGCTCTTGTAGAACAGCTAAGGATGCTTGGGATACACTTAGAACATTGTACCCAGCTAGGAATGAGGCTCGTGTTGCTTACCTCCGAAAATAGTTGGAGAGTGAGCACATGAATGAAGGTAATTCTATGGACAATTTCCTAATGAAGATCAAAGACTTGAAGGAACAATTGATTTCTGCTGATGAGGTTATACCAGATAGCTCACTTTTGCAGACCGTTCTGAATGGTCTTCCTGATTCATATCAGAGTTTTGCTTCTTCTCTTTGGTTGATGATGAAAGGCAATCCAAATGCCTTATCATTTGAGGAGTTAGTCTCTGTTCTGTTGCAGGAAGATCAGTCTAGGCAGAGCAGGTCCATTATGCGAGTTGCAGATCAAGCTTTCTTGGCTAGTCAGAAGGGCAAAGGAAAATGGAGCTCTTCAACTAGTAAGCAGAAATCTGCTAATTCTGCATATTTGAAGAAGGAAGATAAAGATGAGAAGAAATCAGAAAAGAAAAAATTGTTTTGTAAGTACTGCAAAGGGAATGATCATATCATAAAGAATTGTCCAAAACTTGCTGCTAAAGAGGCAAAGAAGAAAGAGGCTGGAATGGTTGTTGGAGAGGCCTCTACACCAAAAACAGAGTCTTCTAATCTTGTGTGGGAAGAAGAATGGGCATTTACTACTGTCTACAGTTTTGACCCATCTTCTCATGATCAGTGCATGTTTGCGGTAGACTCAGATGTTTGGTATTTTGACAGTGGGGCGACCAAACATATTACCTCGTAGCGCAGTTTCTTCTCTTCACTCGAGCATGACCCTACAGGAAGTACTGTTACATGTGCCAATAACTCCTCTTATCCTGTAATGGGAGTTGGTAAGATCATTTTGACTACTGCTGATGGTAGTTCTTTCATTTTGTCAGATGCTTTATTTGTGCCAGGGATCAAGAAGAACCTGTTATCAGTTTCTGCATTAGCCAAGATTGGCTTGGTTGTGAAATTTGTTGATGACAGGTGTACAGTTCATGATCTGTCAAATGGCGATGTGATTATTGCTTCTGGCATTTTATGTCGTGGGCTGTATAAGCTCATAGACTATGAAAGATCTGTAAATGATTTGGCATGTGAAGTAAATGATTCTCAGGCTATGTCAGATGCACAGCTTTGGCATGCACACTTTGGTCATCTGAATTTTGCTAGTTTGCTTTGCCTGCAACCATCTGAAATGGTGTCCTCTTTGCCCAAACACGAGACACCTAGAAAACATGTTTGTGAAGGATCTATTTTGGGCAAAATGCAATGTTCGTCCTTTCCAAAAGATGGTTCAGTTCGGGCTACTCAGAAATTGCAGCTTGTACATAGTGATGTCTGTGGTCCTATGCATACAGCTTCTTTTGGGAATTATCTTTACTTCGTGACTTTCATCGATGATTTTTCCAGGCATGCATGGGTATATCCATTGAAGGAAAAGTCCAAAGTGTTCATGTGCTTCAAACAATTTCTGGTTTTGGCTGAAAATCTGTCAGCATGTAAAATGGGAACCCTCCATTCTGATCGAGGGGGGGAATATATGTCTTATGATTTTAATGCATTTCTGGCTGAATGTGGGATAAAACACGAGTGTATGGTGCCATATACACCTCAACCGAATGGAGTTGCTGAATGAAAGAACATGTCACTCATGGAGATGGCGAGGTGCATGGTCAAGAGTCAGGCTTTACCACATAGTTTCTGGCTTGAGGTTGTCATGTGTGCAGCATATGTACTGAACAGGTGTCCCACTAAAGCACTATAGTCCATCACTCCATATGAGGCTTGGCATGATCGCAAGCCATCTGTTGCACATTTGCGTGTTTTTGGTTGTTTGGCATATGCATTAGTGCCTGAACAACATCGCAAAAAATTGGATGATAAAGCAGTAAAGTGTATTTTTGTTGGGTACAATTCTGAAAGTAAAGGCTATCGTCTGTATCATCCATAGACTAAACGCACTTTGGTTAGCCGTGATGTTTTTTTTGTGGAAAATGCTATTCAACCATTGCTTTCATGTACTAAGGAGACATCTATTAGCTCCAAAGACATGTATGATACTTTGCTACCTCTTCTTACAAGTGGACAGTCTAGTGCTGGTCCTAATGAGGCAACTTCTCAGCCTTTGTAGGTTTCATGTGATGATGTAGGTAATTCCATTTCTGATGCAGATGTACATGATGCACTTATTGATGAGAGAGCTGATATTGAGCACGCAAGATCTATGCCAAAATGGTTGGTGCATACCTTGCCTGACAACAAATTAGATGCACCTCTGTCATATCGTACTCGTTCAAGCTCTCATAGTGCCTCTTCTGCATCAGATTGCTATGCTATGGCTGCATCTAGTCTCTATGATGAGAATGAGCCTGTTTTGCTTGATGAAGCACAAAATTAAAAAAATTGGATGGCTGCTATGCAATCTGAATATGATGCTATAATGAAGAATGGTACTTGGTCTTTATGTGACTTGCCTCCTGGCAAGAAGGCCATTGGCACTAAGTGGGTATACAAGCTAAAGTGTAAACCCGATGGTACAGTTGATAGGTATAAGGCTAGGCTTGTTGCAAAGGGTTATGCATAAGAAAGAGGCATTGATTTTGATGAGACCTTTGCACCTACATGCCGTATGACTACGGTTCGGAGGATCTGTGCACTCGCAGCTCATCATGGTTGGAATGTACATCAGTTGGACATTAAAACAACATTTCTGAATGGTGACTTGCATGAAGAAGTGTATGTTTTTCAGCCCCGTGGCTTTGTGCAAAAAGGGCATGAAAACCAGGTGTGCAGGTTAAAGAAGTCTTTATGCACCTTATATGTTAAGCGTACGCTGATTTGCATGCCTCATTTGAAATGTCTGATTTGGGGCATTTGCATCTCTATTTGGGCATTCAGTTTATGCAAGTTGATGGTGGAATGGCGTTGTGTCAAACGAAATATATTGACACATTATTGCACTGTTTTGGCCTTGAACACTGTAAGCCTATTGCCACTCCTATGGAGATAGGTTTACGATTGAGTCTTCATGATGTTGGAGATGCATTTGATGTTGTTCTCTATCAGCAGGCTGTTGGATGCTTGATTTACTTATGCATTACTCGGCCAGATATTCAGTTTGCTATGTCACAGATGAGCAGGTTTATGCATTGACCAGGAGTTAAGCATTGGCAGGAAATTAACCGCATCTTTCACTATTTGAGTGGTACTCGGCTACTTGGGTTGTTTTATCCGAAGGGGGGATCACTGAAGGACCAGACAATCAGAGAAATACTAGCATGATGCAGACAATTGGTATTTGTATGGAAGAAGAAGGGGTGGACAACCTAGAAGCAGATCTATTTGAAGGAGCAGATTTATATGAAGATGAAAAAATGTTGGCTTGGCTCCATGCAGAAGACCCATCTTCCTGCTATGGAATTTTTCCAAACTCAAGTAGAGAAGAAGCATATGAAGAAAAAGAGGAGATCACTCAGGTTGAAACAGTCTCAGTCAAAGGCCATAGCAAAGAGAGGAAAAGCAAAGCCCTTACATGCAGCAGTGATGAAGCTACTCCAATTCATATGTCAATGGCCACTTTTTTATGGATACTGGTATGGCTGTCATCTGTTATGTCAATTCTTATGATAGCAAGTGCAGGGCTTTACAAGAATGTGGAAGGTGTACCTGCCAGTCTTTGGAAACAGAGGGTTCCATTTGATGAAGAAACTGGAATAGTGAAAATGAAATTTTGCAGATTAAGTCCTAAAGTTGTTGGAGGAGATAACATTCTAATGAAGGATTTAGGGTATCCCTATCAGATGACCAGTGTGCCTAATGAGAAGACAAAACCAATGAAGTGCAGTACAATTGGAGATTATGGAGGAGTTTCTCTGAGTCAACAATACAAGGCTCAAGGCCTATCATCAAGCCAAATGAAGACTTATGGATCACCTGGAACCTGCAAAATTTGTCCAGGTTGTACATAGCCCTCTCATTTTATTTTTTGCTTAAGTTTTAGTAGTTTTCTTTACCCATTTCATGATTGTTTCTTGCGTTTTTAACAAATTTAGCAACCATTTCATCAACTTTGCAAAGGTACAATTTTTGGAATTTTTAGGAATTTTTTTCGGATTTTTTCAAGCATTTTTTAGAATTTTTCTAGCATTTTTCTCCTTTTTCATGAGTCTTTTTCTTGCCATAATTGAGGAATAAAGGAAGCTCTCTGTGGGTTTGAGTGCAAATAAGTAGCTTTGGCCTGTAGGAAATTTTTTTAGAATTTTTTGAAGATTTTTTGGATTTTTTTTGCAATTGTTTTGGATTTATTATGTATTTTTCTTTGATTTTTTTGGACAATTGTAAAAAAAAAAGCCCCCTAGGGCTTTTTCTTTTTCTGCAAAAAAAAAAAAATCCCCGCCCCCCTCCCCTCCCCCTCCCCCCCCCGTGCCCCCCCTCCCCCCCCCCCCCTTCGCCCCCCTCCCCTCCCCCCCCCCTCGCCCCCCGCCCCCCCTCCCCCCCCCCTTCGCCCCCCCCCCCCCCCAATTTTTTTTTTGTAATTCTTTTTTATTTTTATTTTTACTTATTTTAGTTTATTTTCTTTTCTTTTATTTTATTACTTTTATTTTTTTAGTTTAATTTATTTTTGTTTTCTTTAGCTTATTTATTGAGACTTGGCAATGCAGGCGATAAAAAAATATATATATATTTATTTATTTTTTTAAAATTTGTATGGTTCAACCCTTTTGGCTCTGGATCGTGCCTCGAATGGCCATTTTTTTCAAAATTAGAGTCATTTTCATGTATTTGGCACCTCTGGATTCATTTTTTGACTTAATTTTTCCAAAATCCACACTTTTCTCTGACTTTTGGTCAAACCCACATGTTTTGAGCACATTTATCACATGGTTTTATTTCCCCACATTGTCCACATGGTCTATTCTCACTTGTCTTACCTTATGTTTCATAATTTCCCATATACACCCTCTGTAGCTCTACTGTTTGATCATTTTTATCCTCTCCAGACCCCATGATCATAACCCCAATCCCTCCCTTTACCAATCTGCCCAGCCACGTCCTTAACCCTCCCAAACCCTTCCATCTCCGCCCCTCAGCCCTCCCCTTCAACTCCTTTCTACCCTCCCATTGCCCCTTTTGCTTTTCCATGGCAAAATCCAACTTTTGGTTCTTCTCTGGTGCTTATTCTATCCTGCTTTTGGTGGACTTGGTTGCTGTTCAAATATCCCCGTCACGATTTTGTAGCTCCAGAATCATGGTGTCCTATATGCTCAGAGTTTTGGCTGTAGCTCTCCGGGACGGAGAGCACATTAGGTGGTGGGCAACTGTTGAGCCCATAAAAGTCATATTGGTCAAAGTCAAATGTAGTCAAAGTCAACCATAGTCAAAGTCAAAAGGCAAAGTCAACAAGGTCAAAGTCAACTAGTGCAAAGTCAAAGTGCTAAGGTGCAAGTGTCAAAGTGCACAGGTAGTGCAAAATTAATTGTCCACAAAGGGTAAATTGGAGAAAGTGGGTTGCAGGTTGTAGAGGTATTTTCTCTAATTTCCCTAAGGTTTAAAGTGTTTTGGAAGGTTCAGGTGAACCCTTCCTTATGTGCACATTTGAAGAGTTAAAAGGAAAAGGTGAAGGTATGTGAAGCGGCAGCATACACAGAAGTGAAAGTATGGTCCCCCAATTAAATTTTTTGGTTTTAGTCTAAAGTCACTACAGGACAAAACAGGGAGTCGTTGGCTGCCACTTGTGAAGACAATCTTGGGAAATCAAAGTGAGCACCAAGATACACTTGCAGTTAGGAGCGTACGTGATCGACACACTCAAATCAAGGCAAGGACTATTCTTGGACAATCTTAGAGTAAGCAAGAGAGGCATAGTCTAAGTAGATCAAGAGAGAGAAGTGCAAGAGACACAGAGTGTGCGACGCAGAGAAGTGAAGTGCAAGGTGTGCATGAAGAGTGACCAAGGAAGTGTGCAGAGGAGTGCTAAGCTTGTCTCCCAAGGATCCCAAGGTGTTACTAAAGTGTGCACATGCCGACAGAAGGTATCCATCCCTCCCCTTTAGTGGAAGCGTGGTGCAAGATGTGCACAAGAGCAGGCTTGTAGAAGGTGGAGGTTTGGTGTAGAGGAGGCTGGCAGCAACAAGTCCCTTGGGTGTTTGGTATTTTGTAATTGACCACTCTGTGGGATTTTGCACAGAAGCATTAGTTGTATTGTGCTTCAACCTTGTATTTGTCTTACTTCAATCAATCGACAGAGGCTTCCAGTGTGTATTTTCTCTTCTGGTCTACCCCTTTTCTCCTACAAACACTCAAATCCCTTCTTGTCTAAGAATCCCCCAACAGGAACCTGCTATTTGCTATATTCGGAGTTTGGAGCTGAGAGAAAAACTCAATTTACTGTTGACTATTGTTCCAAGTGTCGTGACATTATAGCCAACCTTGAAAGGTTGAATGTGGTGGATTTATACTTGCATGTACCTTGTTAGATCTCATTTGCATTGACCCTCATTTGAATGCATGTCCCCATACACTCAGCTAGGTTTCAAATTCCTTGGATTGATAATTAAAGCATGAATCCCCACTATATGCACTTGAAGGGGATTGAGGTATAGTCTCTTTCTCCTATAGTCCCTAAGTCGATACTCAGGTACACACAAGCATGAAGCAAAAACCACTAGTGGATACGCGATAGTGATCCCCCCTTGGGATAAAACAATCCAAGTAGTTGGGTACCACTCAAATAGCGAAAGATTCGCTTAACTACTTGCCAATGCTTGATTCCTGGGTAATGCATAAACTTGCTCATTTGTGAGATAGCAAACTGAATATATGGCAGAGTAATGCATAAATAAATCAAGCATCCAACTGCCTGCTAATAGAGAACAGGATCAAATGCATCTCTAGCATCATGAAGACTCAATCGTAAACTTGTCTCCATAGGAGTGGTAATAGGTTTATAGTCTTCAAGGCCAAAATGTTGCAATAATGTGTCAATATATTTCATTTGACACAAAGCTATTCGGCCATCATCATGCATAAACTGAATGCCCAAATAATGATGCAAATGCCCCAAATCAAACATCTCAAATGAGGCATATAAATCATCCTTAAAATCAGCAATATGTTTCTCACGAGAACCAATGAGCAGCATGTCATCAACGTACACCACAATGTTTAGAAGCACATCATTTGCACGCTTAACATATAAGGTGCTTTCAATGGACTGTTCTCAAAACCATGTGCAATCAGATATGCATGTATCTTTTCATACCAAGCATGTGGTGCTTGATTTAAACCATATAATGCCTTCTTTCACATCCACACCTGGTTTTCATGCCCTTTGTGCACAAAGCCATGAGGCTGAAAAATATACACTTCTTCATGCAAGTCACCATTCAGAAATGTTGTTTTAGTGTCCAACTAATGTACATTCCAACCATAACGAGTTGCGGGTGCACAGATTCTACAAACAGTAGTCATTCGGCATGTAGGTGCAAAGGTTTCATCAAAATCAATGCCTCTTTTGTGTGCATAACCCTTTGCAACAGCCTTATATCATCAATTGTTCCATCAAGTTTATGCTTCAGTTTGTACCACTTAGTGCCAATGGCCTTCTTGCTAGGAGGCAAGTCACATAAAGACGAGGTACCATTTTCATGATAGCATCATATTTAGATTGCATTGCATCACTCAATGTTCAGAATTTTGTGCTTCATCAAACGAAACAGGCTCAGTCTCATCATAGAGATTAGAGGCAGCCATAGCATAGCAATCTGATACAAAAGAGGCATTATGAGAGCGTGAACAAGTATGGTATGATAAAGGTGCATCTAATTTGTTGTCATGCAAAGTCTACACTAGCCATTTTGGCATAGTTTTGCCTCCTCAATATCAGCTTTCTCATCAACAAGTACATCATGCAAATATGCATCAGAAATTGAATGATCTGCATCATCACATGAGACCTGTAAATCAGCAGAAATCAATTCTTCCTTCAAGTATTTGATCTTTGTTAGAAAATTGTCCATAGAATCACCTTCATTCATATGCTCACGCTCCAACTATTTTCAGAGATAAGCAACATGAGCCTCATTCCTAGCCTGGTACAATGTGGTAAGTGTATCCCAAGCATCCTTAGCTATTTTGCAAGAGCGAATGTGAAGGATAATGGCACGCTTGATAGAAAAGGCTATCAATGCATGTGCATGAGCATCTTTGCCATCCCAACAATTTTTCTCTACACTAGGTGCAGCAAAAATCGTAGCACGAGCAGGAATATGAAGAATATCAGCATCTTCAATGCCATCTGCATGAGCTTCAATACCTCTATTTGCAGGTGTAATAGGATGTTTTTCAACACCGTGCACAATGTTCCACATTACTTTTGCAACCAATACATGTCACATCATATAAGCCCACAATGGGTAATTGGTACCATCATACTTATCCTCAACAACCAACATATGGAATACATCACTACTTTCAGCCATGGCCACTGACTAAAATATGTTGAAGATAAATGGACAAGCTCATTTTCATATGAGCCATGCTTGGATAAATTTAACAAATATAAAGATAAAGGAAAAGTAGAGGAAAAAAGGAAAAAATAAGAAGAGAAAAATTCTAGTCAAAACTTCATGATGAGTAAGAGATACAATATCTTGCCTTGTAGTTAGTAGCATGTAGTGGAGAAAGTGGTGAGTTAAGAAGGAGGCACAAACTTCTTCACATGCTCATTGGTTATAAAAGTGAAGTGGGAGCACATTCAAAACAAGGAGAGAAAGAGACAAGAGCTCCCAATAGTCGGATCTAGCCATTTTTTCATTTTGGTTTTCCCTTAGACTCCTTCCAGCCGCACGTCAGTTTGTACACAGCTCTGTTGCAGAGCTCATATCTCACTGCATATGTAACCATTTTGTGCGTTTAAACATTCATTGGAAAGCTTATCTTGTGTATGTTATGCATATCAAATATCTCTTTGAAAGCTTATGTAATTTGTGAGATATCAGTGAATGAGTGAAGTCCAGTTTTTCAGTATACCTGTGTAGATAGGTAGTCTATTTTGGTCGGTTCAGTTTCCCAACCAAAACATATCCAAATTGCATGATTTTTGTCTTGTTAGAAAGCCCGTAGCATCTAATTTTACTGTCTCAAATATCTTATTCAGATCATTCATATTCTGTGAGATATATTTCAGAGAGTAAAGTCTAGTTTTATAGTGTACTTATGTGTGCAGGTGGTCTATCTTGATGAGTTGCGTTTCCTGATCAAAACTCATCCAAATTACTTGATTTTTAGCTTTTTGGAAAGCTATTTGTGTCTACTTTCTCTATACCAAATATCTTTCTCAAAGGATATATATTCAGAGAGCTATCAGTCCGAGAGTGAAGCTCAGTTCTTCAGCATACCTGTGTGGACAGGTAGTTCATCTTTGATAGTTGTGTTTCCTAATCAAAACTTGTCCAAATTAAGTCATTTATAGCTTGTTAGAAAGCTCTCTTTGTCTAATTTGATTGACTAAAGTATCAAGTCCATTTGAGTTTTGTGTGGAGAGCAGCAAGCTATCTAAGGTGCAGATGTTTGTCCAAGTGCTGGACATACAAGGGTTCACTACACACTTCCGTTGCACATAGGAGAACTCATTCTCCACAGTTGGTATCAGAGCAAGCTTGTTCTTGAAGCTTCATCAACAGAGCTGGAGGTGAAGCAAAGCAAAAGAGGAGCTACAAAACAAGAAGGAGCTTCACAAACGCAAGAGCAAAGGACTATAACTATTCGAGGTAACTCTCAAAGTCTTTGATACTCTTCAATGGCCGACTTGGGTCAACAAGTAGAGAAGTTGGACAAGGATAACTATCCCGTGTGGAAGTTTAGAATGACCAACTACCTAATGGGCAAAGGCTTATGGGGTATTGTGAGCGGCAATGATGCGCAACCTCAAATCAATCAAACTATGGCCACCGAAGTCCAAAGGAGGCAAGCAAAAGAATGGGAAGAGAGGAATAGGAGAGTCATGTTCCTCATTTTGCAAGTCATTACTAATGCCATGGTAGGTCATATTCAACATCTAGAGAAAGCGAAGGATGCTTGGGAAGCTCTTGAAAGGATGTATTCAACAAATACCAAAGCTAGGAAACTTCAACTCAAGAATGAGTTGAACACAATCAAGAAAAGTTCGAGTCAATCCATAGCTGAATATACTTTGAAGATTAAGGAGCTAAGCGATGCTTTAGCTTCTATTGGCACAACGATTGAAGACGAAGATCTTGTGTGTTATACTCTCAATGGCTTGAGAGAAGATGAAAGATAGAAGCCTTTTATAACTTCCATTAACTTGAAAGATGTATATCCAGGTTTTGAACAACTAATCCCTCATCTTGTCACAGAAGAGCTTAGCTTCGGTGGTCCCAAAGGAAAGGACAGCCACAACCAAATGTTATATGCAGGTCGAGGTAAAGGAAGGATCTCAAGAGGAGGCTCAAGAGGAAAAGGAAGAGGTTACAACTCCAACTACAACCAAAATAGTTCGGAAGACAACAAGGATGCATCAAACACCAACACACAAGGAAGAGGTCGAGGTAGAAGTAGAGGAAGAGGCCGAGGCTCTTACAATTCTCATAAAGGTATAACATGCTAACATTGTGGTAAAGTAGGACACTATGCTAGTGATTGTTGGCTGAAGAATGGAAGACCAAATGGAGGCAATAAAAGGAACCAAAGCAACTATGCGAGCACCTCAAGTGAAGGAAGCAAGGACACACTACTTGCAATGAGACATGAGTATAGAAGCTCTTGTGAAGATGACAAAAAATGGTACATTGATTCAGGTTGTAGTAACCATATGTCATGCCAAGGAAGTTTGTTCACTAATCTACAGGTACCAAGTGGAAAAGGACGTATTGAAACAGGTGATGATACTCAACACATGATTGAACACATTGGAGATATAAGGCTTGGAGATACAAGCAGAGCAAAGGTACTATCTAATGTTCTTCATGTTCCTACAATTTCAAAGAACTTGATTTCAGTAGGACAAATGGTAGAGAAGGGTTATCATGTCATATTCAATGAGAATGGGTGCTTCATAAAGAATCCAAAAGAAGGCTTCAAGGTCATTGCTCGAGGTAGAAGAGAAGGAAGGATGTTCACTTTGGATGTCCAACATCCACATGGAAAGGTCATGTACATTCAATGTGGGAACAAGAAGATTTCAGAGCTGGACTTATGGCACAAAAGAATAGGACACATCAACATTCCAAAGCTGAAGGACATGAGCAAACATGAAGTGGTAAGAGGTCTTCCAAAATTTAATAGCATTGGACTACATGAGTTATGTGAAGCTTGTCAACTAGGAAAGCAAACGAGGCAGCCATTCAAGAGGAGCAATTATGTGGCTCCAAATGTCTTGGACTTGATACATACGGACGTATGGGGACCAACCCAAGAGGCATCAATGGCTGGTAATAGATTTTTTGTCACCTTCATTGATGATCACTCAAGAAAGGTATGGCTGTTTTGTATGAAGCAAAAATCAGAGGTGTTTTCTATATTCAAAAGATTCAAAGTTGAAGTTGAAAAGGAAACAGGAAGGTCTATCAAAACCTTAAGGTCCGATGGTGGAGGAGAATACTTCTCCAAAGAATTTTCAGATTTTCTACAAGAGAATGGGATCAAAAGGCAATTCACTTGTAGGTATACACCACAACAAAATGGAGTAGTTGAGAGGAAAAATAGGCAAATTGCTGAAATTGCAAGATGCATGCTCAACGAGATGAAGGTACCATTGTACTATTGGGCTGAAGCTACCACAACCGCCATTTACTTGATGAATAGGTGCACAACATCGGGAATACATCACTTGACTCCAGAAGAGGTATATTCCAGAACAAATCAAAGAGAATTTCAACAATCAAGCACAAAGGCTTCAGGTCCAGAGGCATCTACATCAAATGAAGAATGTTCAACATGGAGGGGGAGCCATTCTTTGTCTCCAAATTCAGCTCATAGTAGAGCCAAAGATGCAAGTGCTACTCCAAACAGTGAGGTAGATGCAAGTGAAGAAGAATATGAAGAGGTAATCACTCCGATGGTAAAGCTAAACAGGTTAAAGAAGCAACTCTCTAAAGGCAATGAAAGAAGATCTTCAAAGATAAGGTATCCAACTCAAAGGTTGAGTTATGATAGTTTTATGGCGACACATTTTGCATACATGATGCAAGTTATCAAAGACAAATATGAAGAAGCTTGCACACAAAAGGAATGGAAGCAAGCTATGAAAGAGGAGATCAAAGCTCTCAAAGATAATCACACATGGGAGCTAGTGCCAAAGAAAGAAGGTATGAAGATTGTTCCAAACAAATGGGTGTTTAAAGTAAAGAGGAATGTTGATGGTTCACTAGCTAGATATAAAGCTAGATTAGTTGCCAAAGGATTTAAACAAACACAAGGCATAGATTATGATGAAGTTTTCAACCCCGTTGCAAAGATGGGAACTATCCGAACCTTAATAGCAATTGGTGCTTCAAGGAGATGCCCATTATATCAACTCGACATAAAAAATGCTTTTCTTAATGGAGAACTACAAGAAGAGGTATACATGAGTCAACCGATTGGATTTGAAGATGAAAACCATCCAGATTTTGTTTGCAGGTTGAAGAAGGCACTTTATGGCTTGAAGCAAGCACCAAGAGCATGGAATCAGAGATTGGTAGAGTATCTAACTAAGTGTGGATACAACCCAAGTAGTGCAGATCCTTCGTTGTACATGAAGAAGGAAGAAAATAGAGAGGTATATATTTGCATATACGTCGATGACCTCATCATAACAGGAAATGATGTTACAGGGATTAAAGATATCAAAAGGAAGCTTGGTAAGGAGTTTAAAATTTCAGATCTTGGAGAGCTGAAATATTTTTTAGGAATTGAAGTTGTTTATGGAAAGAGTGGCATCTACTTGATGCAAAGGAAGTACTTGTTGGATGTTCTTTTCAGATTTGGAATGAGTGAATGCAAACCACTCACTCAACCCATGGACACAAATACAAAGATTTGTTCAAATGATGGAGAACCATTGGAAGATGTAACGACAAACAGAAGCATTATAGGATCATTGATCTATGCAAACATTACAAGACCTGATTTGTCTTATGTTGTTGGTGTACTTTCTCAGTTTATGCAAGCCCCGACAAGTGAACACTTAAATTCAGCCAAGAGAGTGTTGAGATACATAAAGCATACAGTTAATCATGCTTTGTTTTACAAGTTTGATGAAGAATTGCAGGTCAAAGGCTTTAGTGATGCTGATTGGGCAGGCTCAAAGGAAGATAGAAGATCAACCTCAGGTTATGTGTTCATGATAGGAAGCAAACCTATCACGTGGAGCTCAAAGAAACAACCTACTGTTGCACTTTCATCTATGGAGGCTGAATACAGAGGATTAGCATTTGCCACATGTGAAGCAATGTGGATTAAAGTTGGAACCATCCCTATATATGGTGATAACATGTCAAGTATCTACTTGGCAAGCAATCCTATGTTTCATGCAAGGAGCAAGCACATAGAGGTCCACTACCATTATGTAAGGGAGAAGGTTCTGAGCAAAGATGTGGAGATAAAGTTCATTAGAACCAAAGAGCAGGTTGCAGATATTTTTACAAAGTTCTTGGATGCTTCTAAACTCAAAGGCTTCAAGGATGTGATAAATTTGCAGGACATGGATGAAGATAACTCCCAAATGAGCTTGAGGGGGAGTGTTGAAGATAAATGGACAAACTCATTTTCATATGAGCCATGCTTGGATAAATTTACCAAATATAAAGATAAAGGAAAAGTAGAGGAAAAAAGGAAAAAATAAGAAAAGAAAAAGTCTAGTCAAAACTTCATGATGAGTAAGAGATACAATATCTTGCCTTGTAGTTAGTAGCATGTAGTGGAGAAAGTGGTGAGTTAAGAAGGAAGCACAAACTTCTTCACATGCTCATTGGTTATAAAAGTGAAGTGGGAGCACATTCAAAACAAGGAGAGAAAGAGGCAAGAGCTCCCAATAGTCAGATCTAGCCATTTTGTCATTTTGGTTTTCCCTTAGACTCCTTCCAATTGCATGTCAGTTTGTACACAGCTCTGTTGCAGAGCTCATATCTCACTGCATATGTAACCATTTTGTGCGTTTAAACATTCATTGGAAATCTTATCTTATGTACATTATGCATATCAAATATCTATTTGAAAGCTTATGTACTTTGTGAGATATTAGTGAAAGAGTGAAGTCCAGTTTTTTAGTATACCTGTGTAGATAGGTAGTCTATTTTGGTCGGTTCAATTTCCTGACCAAAACATATCCAAATTGCATGATTTTTGTCTTGTTAGAAAGCCCTTGGCATCTATTTTCACTGTCTCAAATATCGCATTCCGATCATTCATATTCTGTGAGATATATTTCAGAGAGTAAAGTCTAGTTTTATAGTGTACTTATGTGTGCAGGTGGTCTATCTTTATGAGTTGAGTTTCCTGATCAAAACTCACCCAAATTACTTGATTTTTAGCTTTTTGGAAAGTTATTTGTGTCTACTTTCTCTGTACCAAATATCTTTCTCAAAGGATATATATTCAGAGAGCTATGAGTCCGAGAGTGAAGCTCAGTTCTTCAGCATACCTGTGTGGACAGGTAGTTCATCTTTGATAGTTGTGTTTCCTAATCAAAGCTTGTCCAAATTAAGTCATTTATAGCTTGTTAGAAAGCTCTCTTTGCCTTCTTTGATTGACTAAAGTATCAAGTCCATTTGAGTTTTGTGTTGAGAGCAGCAAGCTATCTAAGGTGCAGATGTTTGTCCAAGTGCTGGACATACAAGGATTCACTACACACTTCCGTTGCGCATAGGAGAACTCATTCTCCACAAAATACCCTAATGCAAAAAAATGATTGTATCTGAAAAAGTTGAATAGAAGTACCCTGACGAGTTCAACTAAACTTCTTGCAGACTTCGAGTTGCTTATACTAGTGAACAAAACCTGTATATATCTTTGGCACAAAAAGAAAAGAATAGCATGTAGAAGCACTGGGATAGTGCATTCAAAGGCCAAAACAAGCTCAAATCGTGACCTCGGCACCACACAACAAAGCTATTTTTATCTCCTAATGACCCTGAGTATGCCCACCAAATTCCATGCGATTTTGAGACTGTGACCAGAGGGGTGTCGACGATGCCCTAGATGAAGCAACCACCTGTTGTGATACCAATTGTTGGAGTTAGATGTCTACAGAAGCATGTGAACACCACAAGGAAGAAGAAGAAGCTTGGAGCACAACACACGATACTGAATGTATTACCACTAGAATCTACAAAGGTAAGTAACCCATTCGGGCTATAGGCATATATACAAGCTGGGGGGAAAAAAACCTCCTAAAGAGGGAAAAAAGTGCCTCAATGTTCCTAGTGTGTTCACACACATCACTTCCTAAATATGTCAACAATAATCCACTCTTCAACTATGATGGTAACAAATCTCTCCCTCGCTCGTTCCTTAAACCCACCAAAAATTAAAAAAATGATGGTGAGATATTTCCCTCACCTCTGCAATTCTTCTTTATTTTTTGTGTGGTATAGATGGGATAGTTACTTGAAGGACAGTAGCTACCATGATTTTTTCAATAATTTGAATGTCATGCTCTACTCTTATCTTATTTGTAACTCTTTGTTTACTTAGTATTGTTATTTCAGTAGTGGAATAAGTGAAAATATGACCTTTTTAGGCACTCAGCCTAGAGTCATTATGATAGGTGATATAGCTTTGACCTTCATGAAGGATTTTGGTTGCCAAGACAACTAAAATAGTATAAATGACATGTTTTATTCTTCTCATTGTTTTAATCATATTTTCACCCTTTACTTATATTTCATTATTGATAGTAGGGAGAAAATGACTAATTCTAAAGTTCTCTCTAGGGTTTGCAGTAATTTAAGTAACTCTGATCCTCAACTACTCTTGTTTCTATGGATTTAATTAAAGCTATTTCCCTTAACATTAAAAGGCTTACTGATCCAACCCGAGTTAAGGTGGTTAATTGATGGTTAAAGGACCTAACTTTTTAGGGCCTGACATCATTTGTCTCTAGAAATTCAAACCAATGGTTTCAATCTTACCACTAACATGAGTAGTATGACTTCGTGTCACTCATCATTGTATTGGTAAGGGAGGTTCTACCATTGGCATTTCCTCTTGTATTGATAATCTTGTTAAGGATGTTATAGTGATGCCTTCCAATCAATGGTTGGCTTAAAGTGCATTTATCCTTTGGACTTCCCTTTTGTTAGTATTTATGCTTCTAATTTTGGTATAGATCGGATTGAGTGTTGGAATAAGATTTTGTCTCTT
This sequence comes from Ceratopteris richardii, assembly GCA_020310875.1. Classification (NCBI taxonomy): domain Eukaryota; kingdom Viridiplantae; phylum Streptophyta; class Polypodiopsida; order Polypodiales; family Pteridaceae; genus Ceratopteris; species Ceratopteris richardii. The sequence continues at coordinate 85,079,421 of CM035428.1, read as the reverse complement.
AATGGGGATTTGGTTCTGCTAGGTAATAATATATGGTCATTAATCCCAAGGATAGGTTTGGAAATAAATATAATTTCTTTTTAGGGTAGAGAAAAAGTTTCTTAGTATAACCTAATGAGTTCTCAATTGCTGTTAGATAGGATAGGGGGTATCTCAATGTTAATGGACTCCAAGAGATGTCGCAAGTCACCTTTTACCTTGGTCATAACTTAATCATCTTTGACCATGCTCCTTTAATGGTCAAGATGTATAGGCATTGTCCTAACTATAGAGCTCACTCGCCTCATATCGATGCTTATTTGCTTAAGATTCCTTGTGTTGTAGATAAAATCAATGACATCTTCAATCATCATTTTACCAACCTTAGTTCCTTTTCTTCTACTTGGGAAAAAGCTATCGTTGATACTCAAAATATCAAGAACAAAGACAATCAAGTAAGATTCAAAAGAAGGATGATGACTCTCAAAGAGTTCCATGACATTAGGGCCTCTAACCCTAATCATACTAGTTATTGTTAGAAGGTCCATGAACTTCAAGAAAGATTGTATGAAGATTATCTTTTGGCATGTGGATCTCTTGCCTCTTCAAGAGAACTTTGGGTTAGTAAGATTGATAAACCTAATTAAAAAAATTATTTGATGAAAAAGAAAAAGGCTAGAGACTTTATTCCTATGTTGATGAAGGATTCAAGATAGCATGCTATCAACATCAAGGAGAATTTGCAAGAGGTTGTTCACTTGTTCAAAAATGTTTTCTCTATGCCTCCCAAGTGGGAGGAGGACATCCAAAGATACAGGGCCTTCATTGCCCTTAAAAGGTAAAAAAAATCTATTCCTTGAGACCTTAACACCCCCCTCAGTGTCACCCTATGGTGAACTACCTCCTTGGTCCAATGCCACGCTTTGGAAAGTTTTCGATAAATTTGATCTCTCCCAAGAGCCTTGGTGAAGATGTCTCCTCCATTTCCTTCAGTTCTACGATAGCTTATCTCCATGACCCCGTCCTCAAACAACTCACAGACATAGTGATACTGAATTTTTATGTACTTGGTACGTGCATGGAAAAAAAGATCCTTGGTGATGTCCATGCAACTTTGTTTGTCACACTTCAACCATGTAGCCTCTTGCCCTTGTATTCCTATACACCATAAGATCTTCCTCAACCATATTGCTTCACATGCTGCAACACAAGCTACTTTGTGCTTAGCTTCAATAGAACATAATGCTATAGTCAGTTGCTTCTTACTGATCCAAGAGAAAATCCCTGATCCTAAAGAAAAACAATATCCATAATCTAATTTTCTTGTATCAATATCTCCTTCCTGCTCTGATTCATAGTATCCAACCAAAGATGATCGTTCTTCATAAAGAATACCATATTCGGTGGTTCCTTTCACATATGTGAGTATCTATATGCATGCCTTCCAATGAGTTTGGCAAGGCTTATTAGAGAACCTGCTTACTACTCCAACAACATAAAAGGTATCTAGTCTGTTATTGCACAAGTAGATGAGACTTCCAAGCAATTTCTTGTATCTTCCAATATCCACTAGAGTTGAAGTATCTCGAATGGATAATTTTGTGTTAAACTCCATAGGTGTAGAAATTTCCTTGCAATCCTCCATGTCAAACGCCTTCAATATCTGTCTTGCATACTTTTGTTGAGAGATAAAAATCTTCCTGAGTTCCTACCAAACTTCAAGGCATAAGCAATAATGCATTAAGTCCAAGTCTATCATTTTAAATTCTAAACTCAAGGCATCTTTTGTTTGTTGAGGAAGAGCATCATCATTACATGTAATCACAAGGTCACCTACATAGAGTACAAGCACAATTGTCTTCCCTCCTCTCTTTAGAACATACAAGTTAGCATCATAAGCACATCTTTTGAGACCTAGATCCAAGAGATAGTTATCTATCCATTTTCACCATGCTCTAGCTCCTTGTTTTAGCCCATATAATGCCTTCTTTAGCTTGCATACCTTGTTCTCTAAATGAGGACCCTCAAATCATTGTTGCTCCTATATGTGCTCCACCTACTCCTATGTTGATGAACCACCCTGATTCCTAGTTGTAGATGATGATGCGCCACTTGATATCTTCTCTGTTTTGTCATTGAAACCTCTCCAACTCTCTCTATTTTTACTTCTAGACCACTCAAAGCCACCTGGACTCTCATATCATGTAAAAAAATAATAGCACAACAGAATAAACTAGTAGACAAATTTGAGAGCAAAACGCAGAAAAAGATAGTTCCAGACTGAGAGATAGAGAAAAATTATTAGATTGTCAAGAGTAATGTAGTTATAAGAATCATGTTGTCTACCCTTGCGCTCCCAATGTGGAGCTTAGATGGCAATCTAGATAGAATCTAGATGAAGGGCTTGCTAGTGCACAATGCTCTATAAAGCTCAACATGGGCATGCTTATATAGCTTTTACAAGGGGAATCATATAGATAAACGCAGTTGGGATCTAGCATTTAGTCGGTAAAATATACAATCTGAAATTATCCACGGGTAGAATTCCTACCACCTTGGCCCTATGGGCCGAGGGGATAGGATACCCCGAGCTCGCAAAAGGGGGCAAGCCCCCCTCTACACTCCCCCCATTAAGGTTCTATGGGGGAACAACATGGTGCCACAAGGCCTCTATTTTTGCCTTGAATGGCAACCTAACAGCCCAAAAGTGTATGCCCTACCTAACCTAATGGATAGGCTCACAAAGGTCATCTATTACCATCAACAGTCACTCATAGACCTCATCTGACTTGAAAGTTAGGGTTCCAGAAATATTTGGGCTCTCACAATGGCTTCCCTCATAATGGGGGCCTTACAACTTAGAGTGCCTTGGTTCATTTGTCGTCACTTGAGGGTGGAGTATTGAACTTATCTAATACCTTCATGATATTGGGGTTGGTGGAAAATATATCAAGTCTTCTAGTACCCTGTTTGGTAATGAACACTCTAGAGTCACTATGAATGGTCATGTGTCTGACTCCTTTAGACTTCATAGGTCTATTAGACAAGGCTGTCCTCTTTCCCCTCTCCTCTTTTCCTTTACCAATGATGCCTTAGGTTTGATGATTAAACATTTTATAGACCAAGGTATAGTCCAAGGTACTTATATTCTGAATGCTCCTACTCAAATTTGTTGGCAAAAGTTTGTTGATGATACTAACATGATCACGAAAGCTGTTGATTTTTTTTCTCATAATCTTTTGAAATGTCTAGAAAATTTTTGTCTTGCTTGTTGACCGGATCCTATAGATGCACGTACACAGAGGATAGAACAGACACGAAATCTCACAAAAGTACTCAGAGAATAGAAAGAGACAAGAGAAATGACACCAGATTGGGTACAATCTCCCCCCACATACTCTGATGGACAAGTCTATCAGGGCATGTGTATTTATATGTTTTTTTATTATGTCCTAAATAGAAGATACATGAGGGCAGCGCTTCAAAAAGTGTGTATTTTATGAAAATCTGCTAAAAATCCACTTTATTTACAAAATCATCAATTTTCAAGCAATCTACTATGTTTTTACAAAAACATCACTTTCTAAAGCGATCTATTATTTTTACAACAAAAATAACTAAAATACTATCTTATAAATATTCTTCTAAATATCTTCAAAAAATTTTGAATAAGTCCACGGGCGTTCACATCCTCATGAGTCTTAATCTATTAAATCAAAACACAAATCACATTAAAACCGTCAAGACATTAAGATCCATATAACGTTCCATTTTTCCATACAGTATAACATGTATCCCATTTGACAAGCAATTGACCTCAGTTGATAAGAATAAAATAGACATGGATGGTCAGTCACATGTCCCATCACTAAACAATCACAAGCATGTTCCATGTAAAAACACATGCATGGAATTGGAAAACTAGAATTTAATGTGACTATGAATGATATGTAGAAATCAAGTGATCATAGTGTGGAGTTATTGATGTTTTATGAATCCATTGAGATTCTTCAAGTGAGTGATTTTTATATTTAACTAAATATCTATGATATTGGTTACCTATGTGTGTATTGGTAACATCATAATCAAGTATTTTCTCTAGAATTAAAATTTCAGCATTCTCTTCTAGCAAAGGAGGATCATCTAAAATAGGAGTGATTAGTAAAGTTCCTTAAAAAAATTTCAATAAACTAATATGAAAAAAATTATGTATATTCCAATGAGAAGGTATGTCTAGTCTAAAAGCGTTCTCATTAATTTTTTTAATAATATAGAAAGGTCCATAATAACATGGTGCAAGTTTAACTTAGGATGCAGAGGATAGTACAAAAATGAAATCTCACAAAAGTACTCAGAGAATAGAAGGAGACAAGAGAATTGACACCTGATTGGGTACAATCTCCCCCCACATACTCTGATGGATGAATCTATCGGATCATGTGTATTTATAGGAATTTTTCATTATTTCTTGAATAGAAGATACATGAGGGTGGTGCTTCAAAAGCATGCGTTTACAAAAATCCATTGAAAGTCTGCTTTATTTACAAAATCATCACTTTTCAAGCGATCTACTATTTTTTTTACAAAAATGTCACTTTCTAAAGCGATCTATTATTTTTACAAAGAAAATAACTAAAATACTATCTTCTAAATATTCTTCTAAATATCTTCAAAAATATCTAAATAAATCCACACGCATTCACAACCTCATGAGTCTTTGCTTGCTAAATCAGAACACAAATCACATTAAAACCCTCAGGACATTAAAATCTACATAGCATTCCATTATTCCATAAATTATAACATGCCTCCTAGTTGACGAGCAACTGACCTCAGTTGATAAAAATAAAATAGACATGGATGGCCAATCACATGTCCCATCACCGAGCAATCATAAGCATGTTCCATGTAAAAACATATGCGTTGAATTGGAAAACTAGAATTTAATGTGACTATGAATGATATGCAAAAATCAAATGATCATAGTGTGGAGTTAGTGATGTTTTATGCATCCATTGAGATTATCCAAGTGAGTGATTTTTATATTTAACTAAATATCTATGATATTGGTTACGTGTACGTGTAGTAGTAACATCATAATCAAGTATTTTCTCTGGAATTAAAATTTCAGCATCCTCTTCTAGCAAAGGAGGATCATCTAAAATAGGAGTGAGTGATAAAATTCCTTTAAAAGATTTCAATAAACTAATATGAAAAGAATTATGTATATTCCAATGAGAAGGTATGTCTAGTCTCAAAGCATTCTCATTAATTTTTTGAGTAATATGGAAATGTCCATAATAGCATGGTGCATGTTTAACTTTAGGATGTTGTGAAATATTTTTCAAACAGTAACCATACCAATTCATTTTCATTAAGTTGCTTAGCTATTTGTTTCTTATTAACATTATGCATGTAATGTTCTTGACTCTTCTTAATGTGCTCATGAACCTCATTAAGTGTAGAAATATGATCTTGAACAAAAGAATCGGACATAGGTATATCCGTTTGAGTGAGAGTTATGGGAGTGGCAAGCTTTTTACAATAAACAATTTCATATGGTGCACGTCTAGTAGTGGTATGTGTTGTGTTATTATGTGCAAATCATACTAAAGGAATTTTCTCATCCCAATAACTTGGATTATCTAAAGAATAAAAACATAATAAATCTAAAATAGTAGTATTTGTAGCTTCACATTGCCCATTACTTTCACGATGAAGTGCAGAGCTAAAGTCTATTTTGGAACCTAAATTTTGAAATAATGCAACCCAAAACTGATAACAAAAACGAACATCTCGATGTGAAAGAATAACTTTTGGAAAACCATGATGTGGAAAAATAGATTTAACAAATAAATTAGCAGCTTGAGATGCAGAAAGATTCTTTTTACAAGGAATGAAATATGCCTATATACTAAACTATCAACAATTGTCCAAATCATATCATTATGAGATGAACTTTTAGGAAGACCAATAATAAAATCCATAGAAATTTGTTCCCATGGTCCATTAGGTATGGGAAGTAGCATTAATAATCCAAATGCTTTACCATGATGTTGTTTAACACTTTGACACACAATGCAATGGGAAATATACTATGCAATATCCTTTTCCATATTTGGACAAAAAAAAAATTCTTTACATTTAGAAATAGTACTTAATATGTCCCTATGACCCATATATGGTGGTTCATGCATCTCTTTCATAACAAATTCTTTAAAACCTTGTGTGATGCATAACTTGTGTTAGAAATACGAGAATCCATTATGAAAAGTGTAGTGATCCTCGCTAAATGTTGTAGAATTACTGAAAGCATTCCATGTTTGTGAAAAATACAAATCAGATGCATAACTAGGAATCATGTCATGAAATGAATGAATATGGATAGCAGAAATATTATTGATTGAAACAATATTTGTGCTAGAGATTGAGGTCCGCGAACAGCACAAGGAAGAAGAAGAAGCTTGGAGCACAACACACAATACTGAATGTGTTATCACTAGAATGTACAAAGAAATCTAGCTTGTTAGTGTTATAGGCGTATATGTAAGCCGGGGGAAAAAAACCTCCTAAAGAGGGAAAAAAGTGTCCCAGTAGTCCGAGTGTGCTCACACACATCACTACCTAAATATATCAACAAACCCCCCTAGGAGTGATGCAGTGAACAAGGTGTTGGCACTCATGTATAAGGGAGTACCAAGCTATGTGGAATCAATCCACAAAAGGAAGTAAGCCCAAAGCTTTGTGGAAAGCTTCAAACTTCTCCCTAGGCAGAGCCTTTGTTAAAAGGTCTACAATGTTCTCCAATGTGGGCACATATGCCAAACTAATCTCTCCAATAGAGAACCTCTCCCTAACATAATGATAGTGCACCTCAATGTGCTTAATGTGAGCATGGAACACAGGCTCCTCGCAACTACCAATGTGCTTTGATTGTTAGTGAAGATGGTGGAAGCAGAAGACTGAACAAGATCCAAATCAACGGTAAGGCATCTAAACCACACACACACACTCAACAATCGTTGTGAAAGTTGCCCTATACTTAGCCTCACAACTAAAAGTGGCCATAGTAGGTTGCTTCTTGCTAAACCAAGATATACATGAGCTACCAAGCATGAAGCAAAAACCACTAGTGGACACAAGAGTGTCATAGCAACTAGCCCAGTCAGAGTTAGAAAAAACATGTAAATCTAGCGATAGTGATCCTCCCTTGGGATAAAACAATCTAAGTAGATCGATACCACTCAACTAACGAAAGATGTGCTTAACTGCCTGCCAATACTTGACACTTGGGCAATGCATAAACCTGCTCATTTGAGAGATAGAAAATTGAATATTTGGCCGAGTAATGCATAAGTAAATCAATCATCTAATAGCCTCTTGATAGAGAACAACATCAAATACATCTCCAGCATCATGAAGACTCAACCGTTAACCTATCTCCATAGGAGTGGCAATAGGTTTAGAGTCTTCAAGGCCAAAACACTGCAATAATATGTCAATATATTTTGTTTGACATAGAGCTATTATGGCATCACCTTGCATAAGTCGAATGCTCGAATAATGATGCAAATGCCCTAAATCTGATAACTCAAATGATGCATGCAGATCAGCCTTAAAATCAACAATATGCTTCTCATGAGGACCAGTGAATAGCATGTCATCAACATACACAACAATGATCAAAAGCACATCATTTGCATGCTTAACATAGAAGGTGCTTAGTTGCGTTGTTTTCAAAACCATGTGCAATCAGATAGATAGGCATGTGTCTTTTCTTACCAAGCATGTGTTGCTTGCTTCAAACCGTATAATGCCTTCTTCAACCTACACACTTTATTCTCATGCCCTTTCTGCACAAAGTCACTATTGGAGTTAGACGTCTATGGAAGCACGCGAACAGCACAAGGAAGAAGAAGAAGCTTGGAGCACAACACACAATACTGAATGTATTACTAGAGAATGTAGAAAGATAAGTAGCCCATTATGGCAATAGGCATATATACAAGTCGGGGGAAAAAAACCTCCTAAAGAGGGAAAAAAGTGCCCCAGCGGTCCTAGTGTGTTCACACATATCGCTACCTAAATATATCAACAAATCCCCCTTGGAAGTGATGCGGTGAACAAGGAGTTGGAACTCATGTATAAGGAAGTGCCAAGCTATGTGGAAATCACTCCACAAAAGGAAGTAAGCCAAAAGCCTTGCAGAAAGCTTCAAACTTCTCCCTAGGCAGAGCCTTCGTGAAAATGTCTGCAATGTTCTCCTGTGTGGGCACATAGGCCAAGCTGATCTCCCCAGTAGAGAACCTCTCCCTAACATAGTGATAATGCACCTCAATGTGCTTAGTGCGAGCATGGAACACAGGTTTCCTCGCAACTGCCAATGCGCTCTGACTATCAGTGAAAATGGTGGTGGCAGAAGTCTGACCAACACCCAAATCAGCCATAAGGCATCTGAGCCACACACACTCAACAATAGCTGTGAAAGCTTCCCTATACTCAGCCTCATAACTGGAAGTGGCCACAGTAGGCTGCTTCTTGCTCAACCAAGATATACATGAGCTACCTGTCTCGTAGGTGCGCAAAATAGGAAGAAAGAGGAAGAACGGATTAGAGAGGAGGCACAACAAGAAGCTTTGGAACGTATTAAGAAACGGAAAGAGTGGATTAGGCAAAGAGATGAATGGTATTTCCCAGGAGAAGTGCTTATCCCATAATTACCAAGTCCATAAGTCAGACACAATTAGTGCCAACATGTCTCAGCCTTATTTGAACCTAGGAATTGGAACAACAGAGTACCGGTTGATAGACGCCTTGATAGACTCAGGAGCAGGACTCAGTTGCATACGAAATACAGTCATCAGAGATCTTCAAACGATTATGACACCCACGAAAGCTCGTATGACAGGAATTGGAGGTCAAGTCATAGAATGCATTGGAGAAACCACGGTATCCCTCCACCTAGGAAATTCCTCCATGAAACAACGAGTCTTAGTGTGTAAATATGAGGATCTCATAGATAATCTCATACTAGGGCAAGATTGGATCACTGAGAATGAAGTAAGCATCCACCTAGCACAAGGATACATTTCAGCTAAGATAGGGCACAAGGAAATTTTTAGTCTATTAGGGGAGAAACCCTCAAAGAGACCGAAAGTAACCAAAAGTGTGGAAGAACTCAAAGAGGAGCACGTAGAACATGATTCCAGCCCCAATCCATCAGAAGCAAGTCTGAAAGAAGCAGGAAGTTCAAACCCTAACATGTCAACGGAAGAAGGAGATTCATCCTATTCAGTTGATGAACGGAAAGACACCAAGGAGATCAAGACTCTTAGAGTTTCTCACACGACAGAAGGATCACCAATTTGGAAAACCATCATCAAATTTTTGCATCCAGGAAAGGCCAACTTCAAATGGGTACGCAAGGATCAAGTGAAGAAATCAGAGATTGCAGCACCAGCTCGTAAGGAGAAAACGGAGGGCAAGAATTCTTCTTTTTCGAAGTCCGAACCAAAACGACTCTGGCAAGTATGGCTTCCTAGGTCTTTGATTGAAGCTCAACAAGCATGGCAACAAATATGGATTCCCAAGAAGGTCAGCCAAGTAGCCAATCAAGAGATAAGCAAACAGGAGGATGCATTCCATCGACACGTTCGAACAACAAAGCCAAGATAGACTTGTCATAGAAACATGAAGAGAAAGACCTCTATCACCAGGACAGTAGAAAAGACAAAAGATACATGTGCAGCTCGGGGAACCAAAGAGAAGACGTGACCTGACACAGCGAAAATGAAATGGATTTGGAAACCCAAGCAACTGCGAGAAATGGAACAACAGAACAAAAAAGATTTCACTTGCACTCATGAAGCTTCCAATGCACCTAAAGTATGCATAATAGGGCCACATCACAAGGCCAGGCATTCGACACTTGAAGTACATCAAAAAATTAGTGATGCACATTCTCCAATGGGGAATAGGTCATAGCTTCAACTTCCTTAGGAATGGACCTACTATGTACATAAATAAATGCTTCGACTTTACTAATCCTTGTTTTCTTTCAGAAAAGAAAAGAAACATATGTGGTAAGGGATCTCACTTATACAAGCAAGGGGAACGGAGTGACAAAACGACAACATGCCACTACAATGCACAACACAATTGCTATATCTTCCATTGAAGCTAATGCACTTTTCATTACAAGTGCAGATGGCTTCGAAAGATTCTGAAGCAACCATTCAGGAATAAGTGATGGAATTCCCTCCACAAAGCATGACTAAAGCAAAGGGACATTGGTTTCGAGAAGATCAACCGGCTGGGGAGTATCTCTTCCTGGTAACCATCAAAATCATGGATACGGATCATCAGTTCCCGCTTATGTCCCAAGAATTTAAAGTGGTGCATGAGCTTTCGTCTACAATTGACATCATGAAGAAAGTAGGTATACACAAATATTTTGAATTACCGATCTACAAACCCGACTTTCAAAGATGCACGCAAGTGATGAATACATTACAACCAGCACTACATGATCCATTGGTGCCAGAAGCCAGATTCATGGATGCAGTAGGTGAATGGGTCGTGATTCAGTTTACGCATGATTTAATTAAAGAAGCTTTCAGATGGGAGAAGGATGGAACTACTGTATTGAAAGAAGAAAGTCGAGGGGCAAAGACCAGAACATTTACTGACATCAATCGAGTTGACATAGAAGAAGAAGTCAGACTCGTTCATCAGCACTTTTGCTTCCCTAACATGCATCGATACACTACTCCTCAGAAGATCATTGTCCAACTACTATCACACACTATCAAGAAAATTGGAAATCAAATTAATATGACTCCATACATACAGGAAAGATTATTCGAGGCGAAGAAGCAATGGAATAACAAGAAGTTCCTGAACGGCAGTATAGCTCTAACCACCTTGATCTATCATGCTTTAGGTATCAGGGAGCACCTCCAAGAAATGCCCTCATCCATAGCCATGGCTAAGTATGCCAAGGTCGCCACAGTCCCAAGAAAGAAAAAAGGATTCAAGATTGTTGAGGAAGCAGAAACTAGCTCTCAACCCAAAATGAGAGGGCACACGTGCTCCCAAAGACAAGAATTGAAGAGCACCGACCAATTATAGAAGAGGAATTAACAAAAGCCCTGGAAGACACACACCAATATACAGAGGGTCAAGTTAATCTAACAGTGTAAGGGCACCATTACCAGCAGACCCAACAAGACATGGACGTAAAAAAGAGGTTAACCAAGGTACATCGATATAAAGAATTAGGGTTGGTGAATTCAAGCTCCTCTTCAGATGCACACAAAGAGCCTGACACCTCCCTATCAAATACGGACATTCGAAGTGAATCCAAAGATGATGGACAATGGGAAGAATTAAATGAAGTAAACTACAATGCTGAAGAAGAGGGTATGAAGGTGAATGATGTTGGAAGTGAGGTAGGCCCTTGGCTCATGTCACAGGTCCATGGTTCCATAGTTCCAGTATATACAACATTAATTCCAACAATCTTCCATATTGACAAAACATGAGCATACCACAACTTAATCATACAGATGATGAGACAAAGATAGAGAAAGAATAGACGACATGTGTAAGGTGTTACGTAAGCCATCGCTTACTCATAGTATCATATATACCAATGTTCAATGTACAATGTGGGAGTAAAACTCTTAACTACTCTATGTGATGAGAAATAGATGAATGAGTGAATGTACAATGTAACAAACATATTCAGATGTATGGGCAATAATCTGAATATACATGAGATGTGTGACCTTATAGGTTATAGAAGAGTGAATATGAGTGACTTGAAAGAGGAAGGATCAGTGTGAAACTGATAGTCAACAAACCCTCATCTGAACTTAGGCTATGGAAGACCCTAAGTCAGATACGTGTGTGAAAAGATCACATACTTATAAAGTAGCATAGAATGCTAACAAGTTTGCTGCTAGAAATCCTCAAACTCATGTGAACACACCTTCTTAAACACCTCACTCAAATATGCATAAAGCATATACGTACTGTTTCTCTTGTACCTATGCCGAATAGGACTCCTCCTGATATGAATGCCATAGCCTCCATAAAATTCAAGTAGTACCTGTGTGCATAAAGAGAATATGTACCTGAATACTTAACATAAGATGTGAATCTTATGTTAACCACCATCCAATGTCTTTGAAGTAGCCCGACATCTTCTTGTAGAAGACAATCTTCAACCTGATATCTTCTTGTAGAAGATAATCTTCAAATACACCATGTAGATGGCACCATCCAATGTCTTTGAAGTAGCCCGACATCTTCTTGTAGAAGACAATCTTCAACCTGATATCTTCTTGTAGAAGATAATCTTCAAATACACCATGTAGATGGCCGATCCTCACCATCAAGCTGCTAATGACCAAGTCTTCTTGCCATGAACAAGAGATAACCTCCTCTCCATGAGCTAGAGTGTCAGCACACCCTTCATCTTCTCCAAGAAGAATCATTAAGAAGAACTCCATAGCTGCTCCTCAACATGCTTCAAGTTAGCACCATGGCTGCCCCATGTGCTAGACGAAACACCACCTCTATTGAGGTCCAAGCTTTAGAAAGCTTGTGTTGAAATTGGTGAAGGATGAATACAAGTGATCCAAGCTTATTCTTATATAGTGGTGTATGTATACTGAAAAGCTTCTCAAAAGCATAAAAAACTCCATGATCGCATTAGAATAAAGTTATGCATTGAGAGTTCACGAATTTTCCCGTCGTGCGTTTGCGTGTTAATCATGTAGCAAAAGATACTTTTTCGTTGTTCGCGCTGCCGTTCATAGATATCAAACCCAGGCGGGTGGGATAAGAGGACGATGCCTTATCCACGGTGCCCACATCAATTGCTTGTAGAGAAAGTGTTACGGGACTATATACTAACTGTATTTTGTGGACAATTCTTGACCAACCAGTGACCAATCAGCATTGTTTCCAACAAATGACCACCCCAACAGCTCCCATCAAGACATCGTAGACAAAGAGGTACCCCAAGAAGGAATACATGTCATCAAAATAAATGAGACCTCAACAATTCAAATCAAAGAGACTACATTTGCAGGAGAAGGGTCATTCAAGAATCCGAAGGAAGAAACAAAAGAAACTACGGTGGAAGAATCAAAATCCTTCACTCCAATAAGGGTTGTGGTAGAACCCTCCCCCATGGATGTTACATTTCAAGGGAGTGCCACAAAAATTATTGATCTAGATGAAGAAAGAAAAGAACCCGAAGTACAACTACAAATCAGACAACCACATAATGAGACTATCCATGTGGAGCACGGCAAGGATGTACAAACAGGAGAAGCTCCAAGCATTCCAAAGACGTGGTTGAATGTTGACATCGCTCAACTCAAGCTAGTGGTGCAAGATATGATCAGAACTGCTATGGATACGCAACAGTTGATGATTGAGGCTGATGAGGACTATGACAAAGCGATGCAGGAAAAGCATGAACTTCATGAAATGGGTAAGAACCTTTCAGCTCAATTAAGGCTAGCAAAAGAGAACATAACACATAAAGAAAATGAAGTTCAAGAGGCCAAGCAGTAGTGCAAAGCTTTAGAGACAGAAAATGAAAAATTAAAAGAACAACTGCAGGAATTACAAAAGAGATTTGATGCTAGTGAGACCGAGAAGACGGGGATGAATGCAAGAAGCAAAATATTAGAATCCCAAATAAAGGTATACATGAATGAGGTAGAGAACTTAAGGAACAGAAATAAGGAGCTGATGACATCTCTTCTGAGTAATCAACCTATAGAGGCTCAGGAAGTACCAGAAACAAACATAAGGGAAATGGAGGAAAAGATAGCCAGGTATGAAGATCAGCTCAAGCAGGAGCAGGAAGTCATTGCCAAATGGGAAAAGAGATATATGGATGATACCGCGGCTCTAAGGACAAAGTGGAAAAAGGCCGAGCATAGATATATGGTGCAATGTAAAGAAGACACTGATCAACTTGCTATCATAGCCGAAGAGATTCTCAAAAACAAGGAAATGATTTCTAAGGCCCATGAAGAAATCAAGCAAAAGGATGAAATTATAAAGCAGCTACAAGAAAGGCTAGACTAGCAGGCAATAGAGAGGACACCAGTAGTTCCAAAATCCACAGCGGATACTAAGGAGATTGAGGTACGTCCTCTCTCTCTCCCCCCTTACATCATTCGTCGATAAGGGAGGAAATGGAGATCCAATATGAACGTACTCATCGAGATATTTTAGAACTGAGCCAAAATGAGAGGGCACTATTGGTGTCCCAACTTACCGCCGAATTTGAAGATCAAATAATCAAGGTCATGAAGGAAGCTCAGATTGAGAGAAAAAATTTGGAACAAGTATTGAAGCCATTTAATGTACCACATGGACTCTTTAAAGAGCAAACATGGAAATATATAAAGACCACGACAAATAAGGAGCCCGACAACAACCTCGAGTTCAACAATAATACATTCAACTATACTCAAGAGGAATTTGAGAAGGCTGATCTGATATGGAGGCGAAAAAATTTGGAAAAGAACCCTACACTGCGGGTACAATGGGAAGCATCGCCATATGCACTTCAGGTGAATCCATCTTTTTGTCCAGTACCCCTCAGACACTCCTGGTCGCAATTTTGGGAAGGACAACGCCAGGGTAGCATAACTAATCAATGGCTCAATTATCCGCTATTACCAAGTCCACCGCATAACTACCTACCAACGGAAGACTACAGGGTGAAAACCATGCTAGATATGCAACTGTTCCGGATTTAGCAGTCAAAATAACTAATAAGATTTTCAGCATGCTCTTGACAGTGATCAAAGGCTTCCAACACGCCAAATATACATTTTTGAACTTCATCGGCATTACACAAGGATCCGAAGCACTTGTTTTCGATCTTTCAACTATACCTAGCAGATTAACAATTATGGCATACTACTCACGACTTATGTTCTTGCCGAGCACGTATATGCAAACTTTTGAAGAAGCATTTTTTACTGGATTCTTTGAAATCGATTCAAAACTTTTTGTTAAAATGACTTCTAATCTTAATGCAAGACTGGTGGCGTATGAAACAAGTTTCTTTGTGGATCACCGACAAGCACCAAAGGATGGAGTGAAGTCTAGCCAGTGGAAAGAATTCATGATATGTCACGCCAATTTGTTGAATCAACGAGAGCAAGCCACCATACAAACATACTCACGTCGCCACGAAAAGCTTGTCGGGGACGATAGAGTTTAGGAGGAGGGACGTGTGGAAGGGGAATCAAGCAAGAAAAGAAGAAGAAGGAAATCAAAGACCAAAAGTGCTCAGTAAAGAATGAAGATTATAAAGCAAAAGAACCACCCTCTGCCCAAAGCCCCGCAGGGGCACGCATCAGGCAACAATGCCAAACATCCAGGTCCTGAGGAATGGAATTAAAGAATATCAACAACCAAGACATTCCATGGGAAGGATGGACCAGGGCCAGGAAGTATCCATGAAGAAGTGCAAGACAATACTTGGCCGGTAATAATCCTCCCTCTGATAGCGTGCGATGGCAGAAAATAAACACGCTCAAAGCAATACAACAAGTTCAGATGTGTGAAGACAAAGACATATCAGAAGACCAAAAGCTAGAAAGGGGAGAGTCTCAAAAGTTGAAGAGGGTGACTAAGAACCTCACATTCTTAGTCACAAATGGTGTGCGTGGCAGCCGGACTGAATACAACAACCCAGATTTGTGATGTACGGGATATCAAGGGGCAAACAGAAGCAAAGGACATATTTTGGATAAGATAACCAATTGTCTGACAGTCCTTGTTGCTACTTCGACCACTAGGTGTGTGTATTCAGAACTCTTAGACGAGCTACAAACAAGAAACAAAAGCCTGTCAAGGGACGATAGAGACAAAGAGGGGGAGAGTGTTGCAGAGCAAAGAGGCACAAAAGGAGAGCCCCAAAATTTTCAAATTAATGGGCATCTTTTTTCTTCAAAGTCTTAGGAAATTCCCTCAAGCCATGTAAATGCACTAGAGGAGTCCTCTAGATGCATAATCCCAAATCATTGTAATATATTTCTTGTAAAATAGTAGGAAAATAGAGATTAGTGAATAAAGTGCCAGTCACTTGTGTGAAAGGACCATTTTTAGGGCACATGTATATAAGTCACTTTGTGACTCTTTGTAGAGTCTTTTTGCCATTGTGAAGAAGGAGAGCTCTTGATTTCCGAAATTGCTTCTTTCTTGCAGATTTTCATCTTCTCTTTGATCCTCTATGTGTGTGTAATGCTTGGAATGTGTGTGTAGGACTGTTGTCTATCCCTCCCCACTGTTTTTGAGCTACTGTAGTGTGTGTGTGTGAGCTGGTAGAAGTTGTGGAGTGAGTGTGGGTGTTTCCCTCCATTCACTATTTTGGCCATAACTTGAAGCACAATTGTCATAATCGAGTGAAACTATCTCTAGTAGATGCGTCTCATCGAGAGCTTCAAAATGAATGCGCTATGCCATATTCGGAGTTCGGAGCTGGGAGAAATCCTCGATTTAGTGAAAACTACTCTAAGTGGTATCGCAACAGACACTTTCAGTATTTGAGTGAGTTAGAGAGGTGGAGTGGTCTTTTCTCATGCATATAAGCTGAACCACTTCATTCCCCATCACGTGTGCACATGTCCTCATACACTTGGTTAGGTTGCTTCATCTGATTGACAATAAGTGTGTGTCAATTCCCCACTATGCGCACTTGTGTGACAAATGAGATTTAGTCTCTTTGGCACAAGTCCCTAAGACTTCTTGACTTAGGTACACAACCTTCTAGATCCTGAAATGTATGGATGACCCCCTTGACTTGTTAAATTCATTTCTCAGTATATGATGTGGCTAAATTAATGAAAAAACTTTCTTTAGTTATCTATACACTCAAATTAGATGTGTGCAAAAGCTCTGTGGTGAATTCATGCAAGATTGTGAGCTCTAAGCAAATTTCTGAGCACTTCTATTCCCAAAATAGAAGGTTTGTTCACATTTCTAGTACAAGCAAGTGATTTTTTTTTATGCAAAATTTTGGGAGTGATGCTTCAAGACACTTAATCATTAGAAATGCATCCTCATGAAGCTAAAAGATTCTATTAAGCATCCTTGGAGTTAACGTGGTAGGTGTAGAGCAGGTTTTGTGCAAGACCAGCTCATCTTTGGAACCTACCTATCCATCTCCTCATAGTTATATATTCTTGTATTATTCCCCTACATGGCTGATCTTGTAATCAAATGTGTAATTTTGAAATCTTTTCTAGTCTGGTTAGAAGGCATAATCTAGTGCTCCCCTAAGATTAACTAGATACAAGGGATAACTAGAAAAGATCTCATACTACGAGATTACAACAGGACAAGGGAGGATGTCCAAGATACTAGACTAGAAAGGACTAGAAAAACGAACAAGACTAGAACTCAATTCGAACTTGGAAAGTTCTTACTAGGAGATTGCAACCTCTTGAGCTCCCAATTATAGCACTGGAAAGAGTGACTATATATGTGTCCTACCCCTCCTTATATAGGTTTCAAGGGTGGTTCGTCAATGATGATTACAAATTGATGATGTCATCAATTCAAAAAAATACCTTTGGGTGTCAAAACCAAGTAAATGGATAATAGATCTTAGGGTTTGGCATGTTCCAAACACGATCGAATCATTATTTTCTCCAAATTTTGAATCCATCATGATATATAGAGGTTCACATGGAATTTGAGGTTCAGGATGGTTTCCGTTGTGTCCATGATGGGTAAATGGAATGGAAAATTTGGTGGAGGGTTCACTTCACAATGTCAAAAAAGTGTTCCACAGAGGTCCTTATCCTACATGATAGTAGCGGTTCATGTACCACATTCAAGGATACTCTTTTTGGGTTCAAGATGTCTCTTACACGTCTCTTTCATTCAGTTTGTGTTGGATTGTATAATAACCTACGACTTCAAAGTTTACTTAGTTTGAAGTCAGAGCCCTCAACCACCATTGCACACACATTTTGAGCTTACCTACATATTGTTGAACACTTGCCATTGGAGTTGGACAACCACCTTGGTCTAACTCCACCTTGGTCCTCAAGAAACTTGCATTGCCTCCATTGATCATTAGGGATGCCATTAGTCGCTACCTATTTCCATGAGATTCAAACCTGAACTTTGAAGCTTCAACCATAGAACCACATACTCTAGTGACACTTTCTTCCATAGCTCATTAGCCTTGGCCCTTGTTGATATATTTAACTAGTGATGTGTATGAACACACTAGGACTCTCGGGGCACTTTTTTCCTTCTTTAGGAGCTTTTTTTCCCCAGGTTGTAATTATGCCTATTGCCCTAATGGGCTACTTATCTTTGTACATTCTCTAGTAGTACATTCAGTATTGTCTGTTGTGTTCCAAGCTTCTTCTTCTTCCTTGTGTTGTTCGCATGCTTTTCCAGACGTCTAACTCTAACAATTGGTATCAAAGCAGGCCGCCGCTTCATCTAGGGCATCATCGACACTCCTTCACTTGCAGTCTCAGAATCACACGACTTTTGATGAGCATACTCAAGGTGTTTCAAAAATCAAAACAGCTTTGTTTTGTATGTCAAAATCATGATATGAGCTCGTTTTAGCCTCCAAATGCGTTATCACAGTGTTTATGCATGCTATTTTGTCTTTTTGTGCCAAAGGCATATACCAATTTCGATTCACCATTATAAGCGTCTTCAAGTCTGCTACAGGTTTAATAGAATTCATCAAGGAAGTTTTGTTCAACTTTTTGAGATGCAGTCAATTTTTTGTATCAAGGTATTTTAGTCACTGGCCATGGTTGAAAGCAATGATGTATTCCGTATATTGGTTGTTGAGGATAAGTTGGATGGTACCAACTACCCATTATGGGCTTATATGATGCAACATGTATTGGTTACAAAAGGACTGTGGAATATTGTGGAGGGTGTTGAGAGACGTCCTGTTACACCTGCGAATACAGGTACTGCAAATACAGGTGTTGGAGCTGATGGAGATGGTGTCGAAGATGATGATATTCTGTAGATTCCTGTTCGTGCTGCAATTTCTGCTGCACCTACTATAGAGCATATTTGTTGGGATGGCATAGATGCTCAAACACATGCATTGATAGCTTTGTCAGTCAAACATGCCATTATTCCTCACATTCACTCTTGTAGAACAGCTAAGGATGATTTAGATACACTTACCACATTGTACCAAGCTAGGAATGAGTCTCGTGTTGCTTACCTCCAAAAAAAGTTGGACAGTGAGCACATGAATGAAGGTGATTCTATGGACATTTTTCTAACAAAGATCAAAGACTTAAAGGAACAATTGATTTCTATTGATGAGGTTATACCAGATAGCTCACTTGTGCAGACCGTTTTGAATGGTCTTCCTGATTCATATTAGAGTTTTGCTTCTACTCTTCAGTTGATGATGAAAGGCAATTCAAATGCCTTATCATTTGAGGAGTTAGTCTCTGTTTTGTTGTAGGAAGATCAGTCCAGGCAGAATAGGTCCATTATGCATGTTGCAAATCAAGCTTTTCTGGCTAGTCAGAAGGGCAAAGGAAAATGGAGCTCTTCAACTAGTAAGCAAAAATCTGCTAATTTTGCACATTCAAAGAAGGAAGAAAAAGATGAAAAGAAATTAGAAAAGTAGAAATTGTTTTGCAACTAATGTAAAGGAAATGATCATATCATAAAAACTATCCTAAACTGGCTGCAAAAGAGTCAAAGAAAAAAGAGGCTGGAATGGTTGTTGTAGAGGCCTCTACTCCAAAAACAGAGTCTGCTAACCTTGTACAAGATGAAGAATGGAATCAGATGTTTTGACCCATCTTCTCATGAGCAGTGCATGTGTGCAATAGAATCAGATGTTTGGTACTTTGATAGTGGGGCAACCAAACATATTACCTTCCAGCATAGTTTCTTCTCTTCACTCGAGTCTGCCCCTATAGGGAATAGTGTCACATGCGCCAACAACTCCTCTTATCTTGTCATGGGAGTTGGTAAGACCATTCTAACTACTGATGATGGTAGTTCTTTCACTTTGTCAGATGCTTTATTTATGCAAGGGATCAAGAAGAATCTGTTATCAGTTTCTGCATTAGCCAAGATTAGCTTGGTTGTGAAATTTGTTGATGATAGATGTATAGTTCATGATCTTTCAAATGGTGATGTTATTATTGCTTGTGGCATTTTATGTCATGGGCTATATAAGCTGATAGACTATGAAAAATTGGTGAATGATTTGGGATGTGCAGTACATGATTCTCAGGCTATGTCAGATGCAAAGCTTTGGCATGCACGCTTTGGTCATCTGAACTTTGCTAGGTTGCTATGCCTGCAAAAATTTGAAATGGTGTCCTCTTTGCCCAAACTTGAGGCACCCGATCAAGATGTATGTGAAGGCTATATTTTGGCCCTATGCAAACATCCTCTTTTGGAAATTATCTTTACTTTGTGACTTTCATTGATGATTTTTCCAGGCATGCATGGGTATATCCACTCAAAGCAAAGTCCGAAGTGTTTATGTGCTTCAAAAAGTTTTAGGTTTTGGCTGAAAATATGTCAACATGTAAAATGGGCACCCTCCGTTCTAATCGAGGGGGGGATATATGTCTTCTGATTTTAATGCATTTTTTGTTGAACATGGGATAATACTCCAGTGTACAATGCCATATACACCTCAAAATAATGGAATTGCTAAACAAAAAACCTGGTCACTCATGGAGATGGCTAGGTGTATGATCAAGAGTCAGGCCTTACCACATAGTTTGTGGCTTGAGGTTGTTATGTGTGCAGCATATGTACTTAACAGGTGTCCCACTAAAGCACTACAACACTATAGTCTATCACTCCATATGAGGCTTGGCATGATCACAAGCCATCTGTTGCTCATCTACGTGTTTTTGGTTGTCTCACATATGCTATTAGTGCATGAACAACATCGCACAAAATTGGATGATAAAGCAGTAAAATGTATTTAGTTGGCTACAGTTTTGAAAGTAAAGGCTATTGTCTGTATCATCCACAGAATAAACACATTCTGGTTAGCCGTGATGGTTGTTTTTGTGGAAGATGCTATTCTGCCATTGATTTCATGTACTAAGGAGACATCTGTTAGCTCCAAAGACATGTATGATACTTTGTCTTTTTACAGGTGGACAGTGTAGTGCTGGTCCTAATGACGCAACTTCTCAGCCTTTGCAGGTTTCATGTGATGATGCAGATCATCCCATTTCTGATCTAGATTTATATGATGCACTTGTTGATGAGAGAGCTGATATTGAGGAGGCAAAAACTATGCCAAAATGGTTGGTGCAGACTTTGCGTGACAACAAATTAGATGCAGCTCTGTCATATCGTACTCAATCAGGCTCTCATAGTGCCTCTTTTGCATTAGATTCCTATGCTATGGCTGCATCTAGTCTCTGTGATGAGAGTGAGCCTGTTTCGTTTAATGAAGCATGAAATTCAAAAAATTGGATGGCTCCTATGCAATCTAAATATGATGCTATAATGAAGAATGGTACTTGGCCTTTATGTGACTTGCCTCTTGGCAAGAAGGCCATTGGCAGTAAGTGGGTCTACAAGATGAAGCTTAAACCTGATGGTACAATTCACATGTATAAGGCTAGGCTTGTTGCAAAGGGTTATGCATAGGAAAGAGGCATTGATTTTGATGAAAGCTTTGCTCCTACTTGCCGAATGACTACTGTTCGTAGCATCGTGCACTTGCAGCTCATCATGGTTGGAATGTACATCAGTTGGATATTAAAACAACATTTTTGAATGGTGACTTGCATGAAGAAGTTTATGTTTTTCAGCCCTGTGGCTTTGTGTAGAAAGAGTATGAGAGCCAGGTGTGTAGGTTAAAGAAGGCATTATATGGTTTAAAGCAAGTACTTTCTTGGTATGAAAAGATACATGCCTATCTGATTGCACATGGTTTTGAGAACAGTCCAACTGAAAGCACCTTATAGGTTAAGCATGCTAATGATGTACTTCTGATCATTATGTTTTATCTTGATGACATGCTGCTCACTGGTCCTCATGACACACATATTGCTGATTTTAAGGCTGATTTGCATGCCCCATTTGAGATGTCTAATTTGGGGCATTTGCATCACTATTTGGGCATTCATTTTATGCACATTGATGGTGGAATGGCTTTGTGTCAAACGAAATATATTGACACATTATTGCAATGTTTTGGCCTTGAAGACTCTAAGCCTATTGCTGCACTTGTGGAAACAGGTTTACAATTGAGTCTTCATGATGCTGGAGATGCATTTGACGTTGTTCTCTATCATCAGGCTATTGGATGCTTGATTTACTTATGCATTACTTGGACAGATATTCAGTTTGATGTCCCACAAATGAGCAGGTTTATGCATTGCCCAGGAGTCAAGCATTGGCAGGCAGTTAAGCACATCTTTCGTTAGTTGAGTGGTACCTGCCATGTCTTTGAATCTTTGTAGCTTTGGTCCATCCAAGCTTTTGGTTAGCATACCAGCTATCTGATCTTTTGTTGAAGTATGTATAACTTCAATCTCTTTATCCATCACCTTCTCTCTTAGAAAATGATACTGAATCTCAATGTGTTTATTCCTTGCATGAAAAACAAGATTAGAAGCTAAATACAATGAACTCATGTTATCTCCATGAATAGTAGGTGTACTCTGAATGAAGTCAAAACTCTTCATAAGAGTCTTAAGCCATATCACTTCCTTTGCAACTTCAACCATACCTTTGTACTCAGCCTCAGTGGATGATAAAGCAACTGTGTGTTGCTTCTTTGAACACCATGAAATTAACTTATCTCCCACATAACACAAGTATCCATAAGTTGATCTCCTATCATCAGGATTACCTGCCCAATCTGTATCACTATAAATCTTGATGTTTGTATCTGATGTAAAACCATAATACAAACCTTCTTTGAGTGTCCTCTTAATGTACATCAACACTCTTTGTCCTGCAACCCAATGTTCTTTCCTAGGACAATGCATGAATTGAGACAATACTCGAACTGCATATGACAAATCAGGCCTAGTTAATGTAGCATAGATCAGACTACCAACCAAACTTTGATATAGCTTCATGTCCTTGAACTCTTCTCCTCCATATCTACTCAATTTGTGATTCACCTCCATTGGAGTAGGTGCTACCCTACAATCATCCATTTTAAACTTGATCAACAAGTTTTTCAAATACCTTTCTTGGGTTACATACACTCCATGTTGAGTGTATGAGATCTCCATGCCCAAGAAATATGACAAAGTCTCCCAAGTCACTAATCTTGAATTCTTTCTCCATTTTCTTCTTTAGGCTTTGAATGCCTTTCTCATCTGTACCTGTAACATATACGCACATGTAAATGAACCCATCGTCACTTGCTTTAACAAGCAAGCTACTATCTGCTTTAGATACTTGGAAACCAAGTTCTTTTAAGAACTTCACAAGTCTATAATTCCATGCCCTTGGGCTCTGCTTCAAACCATACAAAGATCTCTTGAGCTTACATACATGATTTGGATACCTTTCATTTCTGAATCCTTGAGGTTGCTCCATGAAAACATCATCTGAAATGTAACCATTTAGAAAAGCATTCTTCACATCTAATTGACATAATTTCCAACCTTTACATGCAGCAATAGCTATGAGTGTCCTGATGGTTGTCATCTTTGCCACAGGCCTATAGGTCTCATCATAATCTACACTATATGTCTGAGCAAACCCTTTCACAACAAGTCTAGCTTTATACCTAGACACACTTCCATCTGCAAACCTCTTTGTCTTGTAGACCCATTTGCATCCAATGATCTTCTGACTATTTGGCTTAGGAACCAAATCCCATGTCTGATTCTCCATCAATGCATCATACTCTTCCGACATAGCTTTCTCCCAATTTTCCTTACCTTTTGCCTCTTTATATGTAGAAGGGTCTTCATTTTCCTTTATCATGTAAGCATAATCTTTGGTAGCCAAACAAGAAGTGTCATAGCTATACCTTGTAGGTTGCCATTTGTGTCTTGATGACCTTCTTAGTTCTCCACTTCTTGAGGTTTCTAGTTCACCACATTTTGGATCAAACCTTGGCACTTCTTCAACTTCAACCTGTACTTCATTGTTCTCCTCTTCATTAAATATCTGAAGCTTTGATTTATTTCTTTTGATTCACAACTTCTTCATCACTTGCATTAATATTGATTGTAATGCATACTAAGTACCTTGCTCATCAAATGTAACGACCTTTGATACAAGGAATTGTTTTGTGGATGGACTCCACAACCTATATCCCATCTACTTGTCATCATATCCAATGAACACATACTTTTTAGCTTTAGGTTCCAATTTGTTCCTTAATTGAGATGGCACATATGCATATGCCAAACATTCGAATACTTTGCAATGATCTAGAGTAGGTCTCTTACCCCACCATGCCTCATATGGTGTCATACCCTGTAAAGCTTTACATGGTAATCTATTGACCAAATATGTGGCTGTATTTACAGCCTCAACCCACAAATAATTTGGGAAATTTTTCTCGTTCATCATGGATCTTGAAAACTCAACAAGAGTTCTATTCCTCCTTTCTGCTACACCATTTTGTTGAGGAGAGTACCGGCAAGTAATTTCCCTTTTTATACCTACATTCCACAAGTAATCACTGAACTCATTAGAGAAATACTCTCCCCCTCCATCTGACCTTAGTCTCTTCAACTTTTGACATGTAATTCTCTTTGCATACACATGATAATGTTTGAATGTATTGAATACCTCTGACTTATCTTTGAACACATAGATAGTAATCCATCTGGTAGCATCATCAACATAAATCACATAATACCTTGAACCATTGATGCAAAAAGCCTTTGATGGTCCCAACACATCTGTGTGTACCAATTCAAGCTTCTCTAAATACATAAAACCATGCTTGGAATAAGATTGCTTATGAGCCTTACCTAATTGACATGCCTCACATCTGTATGTCATATGTTGACGTGCAAAATTAGGCAATCCAAGCACTGAACCATTGTTAACCATATCTTTAATACCTCTTTCATTGAAATGTCCAAGCCTTTTGTGCCAAAGATCTAACTCAGAGATCTTATGTCCTCCATAGGTGAACAAGGCATGACCAATGTTACCTTGAATCTTCAATGTGAAAAATCTTCCTTCTTTCTTCCCTGAAACAATTTGTTTATACCCATTGCTAGGGTCTTCCACAAAAAATCCTTCATTAGTGAACCTAACTTCATAACCGTTTTCAACAATTTTCCCTACACTTATCAGATTCTTTGGAATTGTAGGAACATACAAAACCTTACTCAAGAGAGTACTTCCATCCTTGGCCTTCACTGATCCAATTGACTTCACATTGTGCATTGTATTGTCATCTGTTTGAACTACATGATTAGTTACCTTATTCTCCAAATCAGTCATCAAAGCTATGTTGCCACTCAAGTGATTGCTACACCCTGAGTCAATGTAGAAGACTCTTTGATCTTCACTTTTCCTTTCACAAATTGCATTCATTATCAATGTTGAATCCTCCTTCTGTTCTGAAGCATAATTGTAGTAGGTATTGTTGTATTGTTGACTTTGGAATCCTCTACCTGCATTTCTTCCAAAGTAACCTCTACCTATGAAATTACCTCTTTGATTTCTGCCACCTCTTCCTCTTGAATTAAAGTTCTGATTATATCCACCATTATTCTGAGTATTATACCAACAATCATGAGCTAACTGATTTGTCTTACCACAAATCCAGCAAGCTTTGACTCCATCTTTATTAGTTCTGCCTCTTCCTCTACCTTTGTTGTTGATATATTTAGGTAGTGATGTGTGTGAACACACTAGGACCGCCGGGGCACTTTTTTCCCTCTTTAGGAGGTTTTTTTTCCCCCGGCTTGTATATACGCCTATTTCCCTAATGGGCTACTTATCTTTGTACATTCTCTAGTAATACATTCACTATTGTGTGTTTGTGATCCAAGATTCTTCTTCTTCCTTGTGCTGTTCGCGTGCTTCCGTAGACATCTATCTCCAACAATTGGTATCAGAGCAGGTCGTCGCTTCATCTAGGGTGTCGTTGACACTCCTCCGTTTGCAGTCTCAGAATCGCACGAATTCTGAGCTCGTTTCGGCCTCCGAACGCACTATCACAGCGCTTGTGCAAGCTATTTTGTCTTTTTGTGCCAAAGGTATATACCAGTTTCTGTTTGCCAGTTTAAGCGTCTCGAAGTCTGCTACAGGTCTAGTAGAACTCGTCTAGGCAGTTTTGTTCAACTTTTTGAGATACAATCAATTTTCTGCATCAAGGTATTTTAGTCACCGGCCATGGCTGAAAGCAGTGATGTATTCCGTATGTTGGCTGTTGAGGATAAGTTGGATGGTACCAACTACCCATTATGGGCTTATATGATGCGACATGTATTGGTTGCAAAAGGACTGTGGAACATTGTGCAGGGTGTTGAAAGACGTCCTATTACACCTACAACTACAGGTACTGCAAATACAGGTGCTGGAGCTGATGAAGATGCTGTCGAAGATGATATTCTGCAGATTCCTATTTGTGCTACTGTTTCTGTTGCATCTACTACAGAGCCAATTCGTTGGGATGGCAGAGATGCCCAGGCACATGCATTGATAGCTTTGTCTGTCAAACGTGCCATTATTCCTCATATTCGCTCTTGCAGAACAGCTAGGGATGCTTGGGATACACTAACCACATGTACCAAGCTAGGAATGAGGCTCGTGTTGCTTACCTTCGAAAACAGTTGGAGAGTGAGCACATGAATGAAGGTGATTCTATGGACAGTTTCCTAACAAAGATCAAAGATTTGAAGGAATAGTTGATTTCTACTGATGAGGTTATATCAGATAGCTCACTTGTGCAGACCGTTCTGAATGGTCTTCCTGATTCATATCAGAGTTTTGCTTCTACTCTTCGGTTGATGATGAAAGGCAATCCGAATGCCTTATCATTTGAGGAGTTAGTCTTTGTTCTGTTGCAGGAAGATCAGTCCAGGCAGAACAGATCCATTATGCGTGTTGTAGATCAAGCTTTCTTGGCTAGTCAGAAGGGCAAAGAAAAATGGAGCTCTTCTACTAGTAAGCAGAAATCTGCAAATGCTTCACATTTGAAGAACCAGGAGAAAGATGAGAAGAAATCAGAAAAGCAGAAATTGTTTTGCAAGTACTGTAAAGGGAATGATCATATCATAAAGAACTGTCCAAAACTGGCTGCAAAAGAGGTAAAGAAGAAAGAGGCTGGAATGGTTGTTGCAGAGGCCTCTACACCAAAAACAGAGTCTGCAAATCTTGTGCAGGAAGAAGAATGGGTGTTTACTACTATTTGCAGTTTTGACCCATCTTCTCATGAGCAGTGCATGTCTGCAGTGGACTCAGATGTTTGGTACTTTGACAGTGGGGTGACCAAACATATTAACTCGTAGCGCAGTTTCTTCTCTTCACTGGAGCCTGCCCCTACAAGGAATACTGTCACATGTGCCAACAACTCCTCTTATCATGTTATGGGAGTTGGTAAGATCATTATGACTACTATTGATGGTAGTTCTTTCACCTTGTCAGATGCTTTATTTGTGCCAGGGATCAAGAAGAATCTGTTATCAGTTTCTGCATTAGCCAAGATTGGCTTGGTTGTGAAATTTGTTGATGACATATGTACAGTTCATGATCTATCAAATGGTGATGTTATTATTGCTTCTGGCATTTTATGTCGTGGGTTGTATAAGCTCATATACTATGAAAGATCTATGAATGATTCGGCATGTGCAGTTCATGATTCTCAGGCTATCTCAGATGCAAAGCTTTGGCATGCACACTTTGGTCATCTGAATTTTGCTAGTTTGCTACGCCTGCAGAAATCTGATATGGTGTCTTCTTTGCCCAAGCTTGAGGCACCTGGAAAACATGTATGTGAAGGCTGTATTTTGGGCAAAATGCAGGTTTCCTCCTTTCCAAAAGATGGTTCAGTTCGGGCTACGTAGAAATTACAGCTTGTACATAGTGATGTCTGTGGTCCTATGCAGACACCCTCTTTTGGGAATTACCTCTACTTCGTGACTTTCATTGATGATTTTTCCAGGCATGCATGGGTATATCCACTCAAAGCAAAGTCCGAAGTGTTCATGTGCTTTAAACAGTTTTTGGTTTTGGCTGAAAATCTGTCAGCATGTAAAATGGGCACCCTCCGTTCTGATCGAGGTGGGGAATATATGTCTTCTGATTTTAGTGCATTTCTGGCTGAACGTGGGATAAAACACTAGTGTACAGTGCCGTATAGACCTCAACAGAATGGAGTTGCTGAACGAAAGAACAGGTCACTCATGGAGATGGCAAGGTGCATGGTCAAGAGTCAGGCTTTACCACATAGTTTCTGGCTTGAGGCTGTCATGTGTGTAGCATATGTACTAAACAGGTGTCCCACTAAAGCGCTGCAGTCTATCACTCCATATGAGGCTTGGCATGACCGCAAGCCATCTGTTGCTCATCTGCATGTTTTTGGTTGTTTGGCATATGCATTAGTGCCTGAACAACATCGCAGAAAATTGGATGATAAGGCAGTAAAATGTATTTTTGTTGGGTACAGTTCTAAAAGTAAAGGTTATCGTTTGTATCATCCACAGACTAAACACATTTTGGTTAGCCGTGATGTTGTCTTTGTGGAAGATGCTATTCAGCCATTGCTTTCATGTACTAAGGAGACATCTGTTAGCTCCAAAGACATGTATGATACGTTGATGCCTCTTTTTACAGGTGGACTGTCTAGTGCTAGTCCTAATGAGGCAACTTCTCAGCCTTTGCAGGTTTCATATGATGATGCAGATCATTCTATTTCTGATGCAGATTTACGTGATGCACTTGTTGATGAGAGAGCTGATATTGAGAAGGCAAAAACTATGCCAAAATGGCTGGTGCAGACTTTGCATGACAGCAAATTAGATGCACCTTTGTCATATCGTACTCGTTCAGGCTCTCATAGTGCCTCCTTTGCATCAGATTGCTATGCTATGGCTGCGTCTAGCCTCTGTGATGAGAAGGAGCCTGTTTCTTTTAATGAAGCACAGAATTCAGAAAATTGGATGGCTGCTATGCAATCTGAATATGATGCTATAATGAAGAATGGTCCATGGTCTTTATGTGACTTGCCTCCTGGCAAGAAGGCCATTGGCACTAAGTGGGTATACAAGCTGAAGTATAAACCTGATGGTACAGTTGACAGGTATAAGGCTAGGCTTGTTGCAAAGGGTTATGCACAGGAAAGAGGCATTAATTTTGATGAGACCTTTGCACCTACATGTCGTATGACTACTGTTCGGAGCATTTGTGCACTTGCAGCCCATCATGGTTGGAATGTACATCAATTGGACATTAAAACAGCATTTCTGAATGGTGACTTGCATGAAGAAGTGTATGTTTTTCAGCCCCGTGGCTTTGTGCAGAAAGGGCATGAAAACTAGGTGTGCAGGTTAAAGAAGGTGTTATATGGTTTAAAGCAAGCACCATGTGCTTGGTATGAGAAGATACATGCCTATTTGATTGCACATAGTTTTGAGAACAGTCCAACTGAAAGCACCTTATATGTTAAGCATGCTAATGATGTGCTTCTGATCATTGTTGTCTATGTTGATGACATGCTGCTCACTGGTCCTATTGAGAAGCATATTGCTGATTTTAAGGCTGATTTGCATGCCTCATTTGAGATGTCTCATTTGGGGCATTTGCATCACTATTTGGGCATTCAGTTTATGCAAGTTGATGGTGGAATGGCTTTGTGTCAAACGAAATATATTGACACATTTTTGCAGCGTTTTGGCCTTGAAGACTGTAAGCCTATTGCCACTCCTATGGAGACAGGTTTATGATTGAGTCTTCATGATGTTGGAGATGCATTTGATGTTGTTCTCTATCAGCAGGCTGTTGGATGCTTGATTTACTTATGCATTACTCGGCCAGATATTTAGTTTGTTGTCTCATAGATGAGCAGGTTTATGCATTGCCTAGGAGTCACACATTGGAAGGCGGTTAAGCGCATCTTTCGCTACTTGAGTGGTACTCAGCTACTTGGGTTGTTTTATCCCAAGGGGGGATCACTACCGCCAGATTTGCATGCTTTTTCTAACTCAGATTGGGCTGGTTGCTATGACACTCGTGTGTCCACCAGTGGTTTTTGCTTCATGCTTGGTAGCTCATGTATATCTTGGTTGAGCAAGAAGCAGCCTACTATGGCCACTTCCAGTTGTGAGGCTGAGTATAGGGCAGCTTTCACAACGACTGTTGAGTGTGTGTGGCTCAGATGCCTTATGGTTGATTTGGGTGTTGGCCAGTCTTCTGCCACCACCATTTTCACTGACAGTCAGAGCGCATTGGCAATTGCAAGGAACCCTATGTTCCATGCTCGCACTAAGAACATTGAGGTGCATTATCACTATGTCAGGGAGAGGTTCTCTGCTGGGGAGATCAGCTTGGCATATGTGCCCATGCAGGAGAACATTGCAGACCTTTTCACGAAGGCTCTTCCTAGGGAGAAGTTTGAAGCTTTCCGCAAAGCTTTGGGCTTACTTCCTTTTGTGGAGTGATTTCCACATAGCTTGGCACTTCCTTATACATGAGTGCCAGCTACTTGTTCACCGCATCACTCCCAGGGGGGATTTGTTGATATATTTAGGTAGTGATGTGTGTGAACACACTAGGACCGACGGGGCACTTTTTTCCCTCTTTAGGAGGTTTTTTTCCCCCGGCTTGTATATACGTATATTGCCCTAATGGGCTACTTATCTTTGTACATTCTCTAGTAATACATTCACTATTGTGTGTTTGTGCTCCAAGCTTCTTCTTCTTCCTTGTGTTGTTCGCGTGCTTCCGCAGACATCTATCTCCAACATTTGCCACCTCCTCTTCCTCTTAGGAAGTTAGCTTGGCTAATTGTACCTTCATCTTCATTTGCTTGTTGCTTCCCTTTGCTATTCTTCTTCTTACCCTTTGAATACATTGCTTGACCTGCACTTTTATCACCTTCACCTTT
The DNA here is from genome assembly GCA_020310875.1 of Ceratopteris richardii. NCBI lineage: Eukaryota > Viridiplantae > Streptophyta > Polypodiopsida > Polypodiales > Pteridaceae > Ceratopteris > Ceratopteris richardii. The sequence continues at coordinate 85,048,364 of CM035428.1, read as the reverse complement.
GACATCCTGCTCAAAGGTTAGCATATGTCCTAGCAACTGATTTAAGTCAGGAGTAAAATGATCTAGTGATAATTCAGTAGACAAAATGAATGTCTTCCATTTGTCATCACCTCTCAAACCTGTGAGGATTTGCCTTACCAATTTATCCTCCTCAATATCTTCATCAACTACTCCTAATGCATCTGCAATGTCCTTCACCCTTGTGACATAATCTGAGATGGATTGAGAGGCCTTCTTCTTGAATATGGTAAACTCTACCCACAAGGATGCCTTCCTTGACTTTGTGGTGTTTTGGAAATGCTCCTCCAAAGCATTCCATATATCACTTGCACTTTCAAGACATCTAATGTGAGGTAGCAAGTAGTCATTAACTCCCATATAGATAATGCTCCTAGCTTGAGCATCTCTCTTCATCCAAGCCTTCAAATTTGACAATTCATCCCTAGTTGGAACCCAACAATTCCTTGTTCAACACTTTCCATAATACACTCCAACAACTCCTTGTTCAATACATTCCATAAGTCATAAGAATCACAATGTATATGCTAATGAACATATGATACAAGGGAATTGTAATGGACTATGCATACAAGAGATGCGCTCAATGTATGCTCACGGATTCAACTTCTATTGATGAAAGAGAAACTGTAGTTTGCTTATTGGAAGACCATGAGATTAGTTTTGTACTTGTAAAGTAAGATAGCATGGTGCTTTTTCTATCATCTTTTGAACCTATCCAATTTGCATTGGGAAAGAGCTTGGCATCTATATCAGATGTATATGGATAGTACAATCCTTCATTGATTGTACCCTCCAAATACTTCAATATTCTCTTGGCTGCTTCCATATGAGGCTTCTTTGGAGTGTGCTTGAATTGACTTAGCACACTAACTCCATAGTAGATATCTACTCTTGTTAGAGTAGCATAGTTCAAGTTTGCAACTAAGCTTTGATAGCTAGTAACATCTTCAATTAACTCACCTTCATGAGAACTTAGCTTCAGATTTACTTCCATGGGTGTACCTACAACCTTTGTATTTTCCATCTTGAATTTTGTAAGCATATCTCCAATGTTCTTTCTCTGAGTTATGAACAAAGCATTCCAAGTCTCTTGTGAAGTTTTGCAACTCATGATGTGTGGAAGTAAAAAATAAGAGATCGGGTTAAGAATACATGACCTTGTTAGAGCATCCTTTTCGCACCATGTTATTAACGTCTCTTGTTCTTCTTGAGTTGGTTGTCCTTTACTTCTGAGGATTGCCATCATCTCATCTCTAGATATGTAAGTATAGAGGTTCCTCCCTTGAAGATAAGCTTCCATTCTAAGTGACCAAGCCGAGTAGTTACCTTGATCCAATTTTTCTATGGATGAAGGAAATCCATCTCCCATGTTGATTTATTATTGTTTTGATACCACTGTGAGGAGATGGATAGGTAGGTTCTAGAGATGAGCTAGTGTTGCATGGAACCTGCTCTACACTTGGCAAGTTAACTTCACAGATGCTTAAAAGACTCCTTTAGCTTTAGAATGTTGCATTTGAAACCACTAAGTGTGTTGGAGCATCATTCCCAAAAGTTCGCATCAATAAAAAAAACTTGCATATACTGGAAATGTGAAGAAACCTTCTATTTTGGGAATAGAAATGCTCAATAATTTGCCAAGAGCTCACAACTTGGTATGAATTGGCCACAGAGCTTTATCAAACATCTATTTGGAGTGCATAGCTAACCAAAGCAATTTATTTCATCAATTTAGCCACACCATACACTGAGAAATGATTTTAACAAGGCAAGGGGGTCATCTATATATGCTAATGAACATATGATGCAAGGGAAGTGTAATGGAATACTCACACATGAGACGAGCTCAATGTATGCTCACTGAAGCAACTCAAAGTCCCTCAAAATGGATCAATTAACCTGTGACTAAAACCATGTCTATTTATACTCATGTTCTCAATTCCCTCACCTAAAAGTGATCCTACACTTCAGGGATGATTGGAATTTATTCTTCCTACCACATGATTCATGGGTTTAACTCACTAACTTCATGAGGTTCCTTATTCTCATTGCTTTTAAATTTATCCAAATTAATTATGCCCAAAGTGACTAGCATAGGTTCACATGAAGTTCCTTCTTGTGAAGAGATAAAATTATGTGTAGTCCTGGATGATTAGCCAAGCACTTAGGGTTGCTAATTGTGAGGAGATGGATAGGTAGGTTCGAGAAATGAGCTGGTATTGCACAAAACCTTCTCTACATCTGCAATGTTAAGTTCAGGGATGAATAATAGACTCATTTAACTTCACAATGATACATTTGGAATCACTAAGTGTCTTGGAGCATCATTCCCAAAAGTTTTCATCAAAAGAGATAACTTGCATGTACTAGAAATGTGAAAAAACCTTATATTTTAGGAATAGAAGTGCTCAATAATTTGATCAAAGCTCAAAACTTGGTATGAATTGACCAAAGAATTTTTGCACACATCTATTTGGAGTTTATAGCTAAGTAAAGCAAGTTAATTCATCAATTTAGCCACACCATAAACTGAGAAATAATTTTAACAAGTGAAGGTGGTCATCGAGCCATTTTAGGATTTAAAAGGTGTGCAAACACAATCACCTTCTATGATTCATATCTCAAGATCCTCTGAACAAAATGTTGTGAAAATTGATATGCAAGTAAAAAATCATTTACACTAACTAACCCAAGTTTAGTTACAACAAACATAGTTGGTGTATTCTCTCCTTCCTCTATATCCTCCTTGATAATTATTGTTTTTGTATGAGTTGTTGTTTGTTGTCTTACTCTTCTTGAGTTGGTTGTCCTTTACTTTTGAGGATTGGCATCATCTCATCTTCAGATATGTAACCATAGAGGTTCCATTCTAAGTGACCATGCTGAGTAGTTACCTTGATCGGATTTGTCTATGGATAAAGGAAATCCATCTCCCATGTTGATTTGGTATTGCTTTGATACTATTGTGAGGAGGTGGATAGGTAGATTCTAGAGATGAGTTGGTGTTGCACAAAACCTCTTCTACACGTGGCAAGTTAACTCTAGGGATGCTTAATAGACTCTTTTAGCTTGAGAATTATGCATTTGGAACTACTAAGTGTCTTGGAGCATCATTCCCAAAAGTTTTCATCAAAACAGGTAACTTGCATGTACTAGAAATGTGAAGAAACCTTCTATTATGGGAATAGAAGTGCTTAGTAATTTTTTCAGAGCTCAGAACCTAGTATTAATTGACTATCTAGAGTGTATGTGAGGAATAATGGCACGTTTGACAGACAAAGCTATCAATGCATGTGCTTGGGCATCTCTGCCATCACAACAAATTTGCTCTACAGTAGGTACAGCAGAAACCATAGCAGAAACAGGAATATGTAGAATATCATCATCTTCAACACCTTCTGCATCAGCTTCAGTACCTGCAGTTGTAACAGTTGTAGGTGTGATAGGACGTTTTTCAACATTGTTGGAACTGAAGGACTCACTAGGCAAGGAAGCTTAAGAAGGGAGTCAGAGAGAAGAGAAAGTACAAGCAGACAGAGCAGTCAATGACGACCTGGCAAGTAGGCCAACATTTTTTCAAGACATTTACGCATATAAGAGAGGTGAACACAAGGAGAAGGAGCAAGTAGGGAGCTCCAGGAAATGTATGTCAAAATGTTAGAAGAAATCCCTACAAAAATAGTGATTTTCATCACTAAAAACCCTTGTAAATACCATTTCATATTTCTGTAGCTCCATTTTGTGCAAGCCAAGGAGTCCTTGAGCTTGAGGAACCTTAGAAGTACCTACATATCAATTTTCGTATTTTTTAGACTCCGTTTAAGCCCTCAAATTGGCCCTGGAACATAATTTTTAACTAGGCCGGACACTAGGTCTGGACAGGGCCAAAACCTAGTAAAAAACTATAAATAGAGCTAGAGAGCTCATTTTTGGGGTAGATTGTAATTGAAATGAACTTGTAAGAGCTTTTTGAAAGTAATCTAAGAACTCCATTGCTTCTCACTCTTTGTCTTGCCGTGTGTGCGCGTGTGTGTGTATGTGTGTGCATGTTTGTGTGCTTCTCACTCACGCACTTGTGCCTCCACTTGCTCGAGGTCTTCATACCATCCTCACGTCTCCCCGGATTGACATTAAAGGAGGTGCTACTCATCACTGAGCTAACACCAAATTTTGGCGCCGTTGCCGGGGATCGAGCTTTGAGGACGAGCGTGTGATGGTAAGACGTAGATGTGAGACGTTGGTGTTGTAGGTGATTTCTTCACTCTTCTTATTTTTCTTTTTCTTACCTCACCACCATCATCACCATATCCGATCTCCATCTCCATCATCGCGAAAATTTTCAGTTTTGATTATATCACCTTCTCCACCTTCATTTCCCTCATTCCACTTGTGAGAGAGATCGAGAGAGCGATATTGTGTGCTGTGATTTTGCATGTTTCTTTGAGCTTTCTTGCAGGTACTGGCAACATCAACAACTCCAGCACTCCACGCAGGTACGAAACGTCACGAAACTGTCCCTGTGTTGCCGACCTCTGTCGATCGCGATCGACAGAAAAATTGCCCATCTGGTAAAACAAAGTGCACCACCTTAATCTACATGATGAGCACATCCCAAATCACTAAAAACAGTTGAAAAAATCTGTGTTTCTCTGTCAATCGCGACCGACACCATCGATCGCGATCGACAGCCACGATCGATAGACCCTGTCAATCGCGATCGACAGACCTGTCGATCGCGATCGACAGACCCCACGACCGACTGACTGCCACATAGGACCCTGTCAATCGCGATTGACACCGTCGATCGCGATTGACACCGTCGATCGCGATCGACAGCCACGACCGACGCCTCTGTCAGTCGCGATTGACACCGTCGATCGCGACCGACTGAATTTCAACGATTGATTGACTTTTTCGCGTAGCCACGTGTCCATCGCGACGGACACAACCCCGATCGACTGAATTCACGGCAAAAAACCCGAAAAAAGTGTCGATCGCGATTGACACCATCGATCGCGATTGACAGGACTCACGACCGACTCTGTCGATCGCGATTGACACTGTCAATCGCGATTGACGTGTCGATCGCGACCGACAGGCCCCGACGGACACCTCTGTCAATCGCGATTGACAGGCTTTTCGGCCAAAAAGTTAGGGTTAATATTTCCAAGTCTTTGGGGGAATTTTGGGCATAATTAGAGAGTCATTAGTGATTTGTGAGGTCCCTACACATGTGTTTTTGAGAAAAATCCTAGGATGTGTTAGCCTGTTTGAACCCTGTTTTAGCACCAGAACCCTGAACTGGCATAACTTTCTCATACGAAATCCGTTTGCTGTGATTCTTGTCTTGTTTGAAAGCTCGTGAGGAGTACAACCAAAACTTCCACTGGTTATGTGAAAATTAATATCAGGATTATTAGATAGGGTTTTTTGAAGTTGACCATACCCCGAGGTAGAAAAACTGAGGGATCCTTGGGATTGTTTTCCATAAAGGCAAAGGATAATTTGGTCTGTGAGTTATATGCATGAAAGTGGTCTATTGTGTCGTTTGAATCTAAGTCTTGAGCTAACCATGGGACTTTTACAGGTCCAGTAAGAGCACTTGAGGGCATTCAAGCAAGAGTAAGTGTAAGCTTGGGAACACGCGTCCTGGGCACACCAGGGCAACAACACAAGGAAAGAAACTCAAGGTTGGAAAATCCTCAACACTCTCTATCAATTCCTAGCTTAGGCTAAGAACGACTAGTGATAGGAGTAGGCCAGGGTGGATATAGGCATTTATCAAGTTGAAGACTACCTAAATACTCAAGTTCAAGCTAACAACATAATCTTTGTATGGTCGAGAACTTTAAAGGAAAAGAACTTAACGTAGGACGATCAACTTAAGTGCGGAAAATTAAATCAAGTATACCTGACTACGTGATATCAGACAAGAGTATGAACACGGTAATCAACTAAAAAAGAATCAAGTAACTGATACAAAAGAACTCAGCAACGAGGTTGTACTTGGGCAAATTTGGGCGATTCATTTAGGCTTATGAACCTTAGATCAGGATGACATCTAGTAAGGGATAGACAAAGCCTTAGGTCTTCAGAGGCTAGTGTCAATCATACTGCTAGGTCTTGGGCCCAGCAGTTGAGCCATCGCTCGCATTACCCTAGCTCTGAGACTAGTGAATCAGAGATGTCTCAAGGGATGGACAGACCTACGGGAAGTTCAGGTGTGCCATATCTGTATAGGGTGGAAGGCCCCTACAAGACGCAGTTGGAATACATTAGGACCAATCGATTAGGTGCTAGCATCTATGACGACGGCCTAGGAAGATCCGTGATCCAGATTAAAAACCCTGACCAATCCATTGGACTAGAGCACCCAGCTGTCAAGTTTGAAAACGGAGCGTACTTAGACAAGGAAGGGACAATATATGTAGTCACCAGTCATCCAGAAAGGACTGATGAATTTGGGAATGTAGTCCCAGAATCGGACTTAGGTGACCTAGAGCAGGAAAACATAGGTGTAGAACCGAGGACCCCCCGAGGCAAATCTGTTCTCACTAGGATTATCACACCAGAGTGGATTCCTCAGGATAACAAGAGTATAGATCTGCTTCTGAACCGAGAGACTGACGAAGCCTTTTGGAGGTATAAATCTGATCGGCCAATTGATATAGGAACAATCATGATCTATGAGTTTAAAGATCCAGATAGCCCAGGCAGAGTGACCTACCTAGATCACGCTTCAGGGAGGATCTTTGTGGTGATAGAAAATGATAGGCATGCTTACACTTGGAAAGGTGAATTCGTTTTCCCCCAACCAAGATCGAACGGGTCCTATGGCCACCCGGGAGCTGGAACGTCCCATGCTCATGGAGCTCAAAGAGACAGACATAGAGATAGACCTGAGGTAAGCTTTGCCAACCCAGGGGGCAGAGAAAGAACGAGGACGGAAACAAATAGAGTAGAACCTGAGGTACTTAGAGCTCCCAGGAATCAAAGACATGCGGATGAGTTCCCTCTACCACGACCTAGAGAGCACACAAGAACTTTGAGACCGACTCAGCTAATTAAGTCCATGAAGAGCTACTTCGATGGCACTGGAGATCCATACGATCATGTGGCGGACTTTAGGCAAGTCTTGAGAGCTGAACAAGTGGAGGATCTATTCACGCAGTACAATGCCTTTGGTCTAACCCTTAGGAACACTGCCCTGACATGGTTTCAGCCACTAAACGAAAGGCAGTTCAGGAGTATAGACCAACTCCTAGAGGCTTTCATTATTGAATTCTCTAAGAGTGGCATTAGACATAATACCTCCTCATTAATTCACAGTTTCAAGCAAACCCCTCAAGAAACCGTGAGACTTGCAGGAAGAAGATTTAGGCAATATCTTGAAAGATGCCCTGTTTTAGATCTCCCCACACCAGCTAAGCAAGTGGCTTTATTCTTGGATGGATTGCTAAGTACCAAATTGAGGTCATATGTGTATCTGAAGGACCCTAGGACTATAGAAGAGTGTGTACGCATGTGCATTGACATCGAGGATAACCTAGGGGAGGAGTTAGAGCTTTCCAAGATATACAAAGATTCAGATAGCACCTCTAGCCTCTCTTCCACGCAATCCACATCAATTGAGGAACTTGCAGAGAAAGTAGCTCAGAAATTAGGTGTCACTAGCAAACAGATCCCAAGGTATGCCCCTGTGAAAAGATGTTATACTTGTGGTGGCGACCACATGGCGAATGTATGTCCCATTATGACTCAACCCCAAGTAAATCCTAGTAGCCAATACTGCACCATAGAACGGAGGTACACCAATCACACCGCGCAAGATTGTCCCTACAATAAGCAAGTTGTTAGGCAGACGTACCCTCAGCCATACCCTCAACAAGGCAGATACCAGAGTCAGTACCCACCACAACAGTATACTAGGCCTCAGCAAAACTACCAACAGCAATATCAGGCCCAACTGAGACCCCAGCCAGTGCTAGCACAACAACCACCTGCTCCTACTAATGTAATCCCTGTAAAGTATGCAGCTGCAGAAGAAAACCTGAATAGGGCCATAGTGCCAGTAACCCCATTGCTATCGGAAAGTGACCCCAGTGACCATAGTTTCGATTCTACACATGTTGATAGCCCCCAGGCCTACTACATGCAATCTCTGGAACATGGTGAATCCTATTACAGTGAAGAGCCAAATGAACCTAGTTGGGAGTCAGATTACACAAACGTCATGTATGCAAACCCCAACCCGAGACCTCAACCTAGACAAGTAAGACCCCCATTCCCTAGAGGACCATGCTACAAATGTCAGGGGGATCACCTCATTCGTGATTGCCCCATGCCTGCACCTACCCAAACCCAATCAGTGACGATCCAGGGCTATTGCCAGGAGTGTGGAAAGGAGCATCTCTTACGAGATTGTCCAAAGAATCCTAGCAATATGCCAAAAATCACTCCCGTTAACGTCATTGGGTTAGTAGTAGACTCTACAAGAAGCGTGACGTCCACTGCACCAGTACAGGTAGTCACTAGAGCTCAGGCATTGCAGCAAAACCAAGGGGTAGGCCAGGAAAAGAGCCCAGATGTTAGTGAAACAGAGAGCATGACAAAGAAGAGGACTAGAGCTTGGAGAGATAGTCGTGAAAGAATGAAAAGACAATGGGCAAAGAAAATGAGTGAACTTGAGGAAAGCCTCAGAGAAACAAAGGCCAAGATAACTGAACTCACATCTCAAAATCCCTCTCACACTACCCCACCACCACCATTCCCGTCTCCATCTGACCCACCACCTTCCAACCCACCTTACACAATTCCACCACCCCCAAGAGTAGGATCAGTCCTAGCAGATCCCACTCCCGAGGACCTTAATATGATGCTTAAAGCATATCAGGCCAGAATCCAAGAAGGGCCAAACGTAATTGATCACGAAAAGTGTTACCCTAGAGCAGAACTAGAGCTAGAACGAACCAAAATTTGTGCTAAGATGGTGGAATTGGCTCAAACCATGTTTGAAGCCAGTCGCCTATTTAACATCTCTAGTTCAGCTAAGACACAGTTGCACTTTGATGGATTGTTAGAAAGAATAGAGAAGCTAATTGCACAATCAGAAAAGGAACCAGCCTCTCAACACAAGGACAAGGCAAGTGAAAGAGTAAGCCTTCCTGCCCAGGAAGTCTATGTGCCTAACTCTACGGAGCCAGACACATCCTCTTCTATGAATCGGTTCACACCCGAATTCCTACGAGAGATTCAAGAAGACAAATGGGCTAAAGAAAGTGAAGTCCCTCCTCCTATTGAACTTGTGGATGATGCACACGACCAATTCCCACAAGACATCCCATCCATTTATGAGGAGCAGGAGAGCACCCAATCTCAGGAAAGATTAGACTTTGAGTCTAACTCTCTACAAGAATTACCCCACTTCATAGGCCCATGGGAAGCTAAGTCCACCTGTATGAGAGCACCCACGGTCATGGTAAGAAACGAAGATTCAGTCATACCTAGGAACACAGAGGTACTGAAAAACACCAAAGTACAGTGCAACCTCACCTTAGAAGAGCTACTCAAAGTAAGGCCAGAGCTATGGAAACATGTAGCCAAACAAGTACCAGAGATAACAAAACCTCGTTCCCAGGTAGGATCCCAGAGAACAGTGCTAGAAATACCATTGGACAAGATAGGAGACATGAGTGAGGGCGAAGAGGGAAACACATATCTTCCTATCACCCATCAAGGATACACCACCAAGGCCATTCTAGACTCAGGCGCAGGTGTTGCAATTGCTACCACTTCCCTATGGAAGTGTTGGGGCGAGCCAGCACTTAGGCCCACAAGGATGAAATTGCAAATGGCTGATGGTCACATAGAGAGACCCCTAGGGTTGTTAGAAGGAATAACTCTCACCACCTGTGGTGTAGAGTTTGAGCACACATTTGCCATCTGTGATTTCAGCAAGAATCATGCCTATGAGATGATTTTGGGAAGACCCTTTATGCGACAGTTGCAAGTGGTACAGGATTGGGGAACCAATTCTTTGTACCTGCAACACTTAGGTGTTACGTCCAAAGTGAATCTGAAAGATTACTCTCATAGGGATGTCCCTCCTATCCAATGGAATCCCATCCATAGAGCTAAAGATGATACGGAATCGGTGCATTCCATAGGATCAGGATCCTCATGGATGCATGAAGACACCCACTTATGGATGTGCAAAGTAGCAGTAGAGGAGGAGAAGAGAGAAGAAGCCAGAGAGATAGGTGCAAAAGAAACACATAGATCAAGTCAAGACCCAGCCTATGCACCTGTAGTCTTTCCTGACGAAGAATTTGAACCCCACGGCTGGGCAGAAATCCTAGCAACAATGGATGTAGCCATCAATGAAGAACAATGGACACCTCACTGTGATGAGGACGGCTATGACATTTCAGTCTTCTCCATAGAGCCAATCATGGGAGAGGCAGTGTTAGAAGAGTGTGAACCTAGCCCTGATGCATTTGAGGATGCAAGTGACTCCGATCTAGAGTCAATCATTATGGACCCACCTTTTGCATCAGATGAAGAATACTTCTATGAAGTAGAATTTCAACCCCAGAGGTATGGAGAGCTTACAAATGATGTAAGGCTAGCCACACGTGTGACCCCGAAGGACAAAGGAAAGAAAAGGAAGAAGAAAGAAGTCACACAAGAAGAGGAGGAATCTTTGTTTGAGGTCCCGGAAAATTTTAAGAAGTATGAGATAGATGACAGGAGAGTCATGATCAGAATGCCTAAACGAGAGGCGCAATCAGGGGAGGCCTATGATAACAAAGAAACCACGAAGAAAGTAGTGGTACCCATCGAAGAAGGAGAAGAGAGATGCACATACATAGGCCATGACCTAACAGAGGAAGAAGAGCATGCGTTAATAGCCTTGCTAAGAGAATACAGAGATGTATTCGCTTGGAGTTACAAGGATTTGAAGGGTGTTGATCCAGACATATGCTCACACACTATCCCCATGACCTCGGATGCCAAACCTTCTAAGCAAAAGCCATACACATATAATGATAATTATGCTGCTAAGATCAAAGAGGAGATAGATAGACTGGTCGAAGCTGGATTCATCTATGAAATTGAGCACACTGAGTGGGTATCCCCCATCGTAGTGGTGCCCAAGAAAAATGGAAAGCTGCATGTATGCATTAACTTAAAGAAGGTCAATGCAGCCACAATCCGAGATAACTATCCGCTTCCTATCACAGAGCATCTCTTAGAAAGAGTAGCAGGCAAGGAAGTGTACAGCTTCCTTGATGGATTTTCGGGCTACAATCAAGTAGCCATAGCTCCAGAAGATCAGCATAAGACGGCTTTTGCCACCCAATGGGGCATTTTTGCTTTTAGAGTAATGCCATTTGGGCTTACCAATGCACCCGCTACCTTCCAGAGGCTGATGTGCCATGTATTTAAAGAGTTCCTGAGGAAGAACCTAGAAGTCTATGTTGATGACCTCTGTGCTCATTCCAACCTTAGACAGACACATATACCAGAACTCAGACAAATCTTTGACAAATGTAGAGAATATCAAGTCTGCTTGAACCCAGAAAAGTGCGTTTTTATGGTCAGGCAAGGCAAGATTCTAGGACACATAGTGTCAAAGAATGTCATATCCACTGATGAAGAGAAAGTGAGAGCCATAGCAGAGCTACCTAGGCCAAAGAATGTCAAGGAAGTACAAGCTTTCTTGGGACATTGTGGTTACTACCGCTGGTTCATTCACATGTATGCTGTCATTGCAAAGCCTATGTACGGACTTCTGACTAACTTTGAGTGGACTGATGAATGTGAGAATTCCTTCAATGAGCTTAAACGAAGATTATGTTCAGCACCAATCTTGACCACACCAGATTGGAACAAGCCATTCCATGTTCATGTGGATGCATCCAATTATGCTATTGGATGTGTACTCGCACAACCTACTGGTGAAGGTAATATGGATCTCCCAATTGCCTATGCTAGTAGACAATTGAATGCAGCTGAACGAAATTACACCACTACTGAGAGAGAAGGCTTAGGCATGGTATATGCGGTTAAGAAGTTTAGACATTACTTGCTTGCAAATAAGTTTAAATTTTTTACTGACCATCAGGCACTGCTATACCTTGTAAACAAGCCATGCAATACAGGAAGATTAGTAAGATGGTTTCTCTTGCTAATGGAATATGATTTCGAGGTTGTGGTAAGGAAAGGGAAGACTCACTTGCGAGCAGACCATCTCTCTAGGCTCACATCTGGAGAAGCCCCACAAGGAGTGTCAGATGACCTTCCTGATGCTTACTTGCTTAATTTGGAAGTGGTGCCGCAGTGGGCTAAGCCCTTAGTGCCAGTATTGACATACGGGCCTAAACACCCAATAATAAACACACAAGATAGAGAGGTAGTAAAAGCCCAAAAGTATCACATCATGGCAGGAAGTATGTACAAGCACACGGATCAAGGGATCTTGGCTTGTTGTGTAGAAGAGGACGAGTACGCTAAATGGTTGCAATTAGCACATGTAGGTGCATTAGAGCAACACTACTCAAAGCCATGAACCCTACAGACACTAAGGAGACTCGGAGTGCATTGGCCTACTATGGAGGCTGACGTCCAAAAGTTGTGCAGGGAATGCCCAATCTGTTGCACTAAACCACCTGTGGAACATGCCACTCTTTATCAAGTGTCCATAGTGCCAGATTGGAGTGAACCACTAGTATCCTTCCTGAGGACGAAAACATTCCCTCCAGACATGAATCTGGATAGGAAAAGAAGTCTAGAACAAGAAGCCCTAGAGTACTCACTCATTGGTGATAATCTCTACAAGCGTGGTAAGGATGGTTACCTAAGACTATGTGTCCATGAAAGTGAATATCTCAAGATCTTGGAAACTGCTCACCAAGGTGTAGCAGGAGGACACTTTGGACCAGATTGGGTGATCAAGGCAATACTATTTGCGGGCTTCTGGTGGCCGACCCTTCACATGGATGCGCATACCTATGTGAAACGGTGTGATGTCTGTCAGCGAACTCAGTATCCTATACGCAAAGACGAGATGCCAGTGAAACCTATGATGGTTGCAGAGCTTCAACAAGAACTTGTTGACTACTCTCAAGCCTTGTTTTCAAGCATTTGGTGTCCAAATTCACTTTCATCACTTCGATTGGCATCATTGACTTAATGTATAGGTGCTCAATTAGTTTTTTATGATTGGCTAGGACTTGTGAGAACTAAAAAATTCTTCAAATTTTCTATGTTTTGGCCTTTTGGGCAATTGGAAGGTGTTTTTGGGATCATTTTGATTTGTTTTTGGTGCCAATTTCCTCCTTGGACCAATCAAACATTTTGAATTTTTTTTGGGCCTGGTGAGGATCTCAAATCAAAGCTTCATCACTTCGAAGATCACTTCAATTTTGCTTGGATTGTATTGGTCTTGTGTCATTTCTCTCTTTTTGGCTTTTGAAAGTTTTACTTCCATCTTATTTAAACACTCTAGTTACATATTTAGGGGAGCTAAACATGGAAACTAAGGGTTAAGAACCATTAAGACACACTTCCCCACCTAAGGAACAAAATCTAGAGGAAATAGATCATAGGATGGAAGAGATCGAGCAAGAGGAAGATTATTCCTACACAGAGCTTCATGATGAGTTTTTGACCCACAAACAATTCTATGAGCTCAAAGACCAAAACCTTGGGATAGAGACGGTCATTGGTAGCATGAACTCTTTTATAGAGAAACATAGGAATCAAATGGTCTATTTAGAAACTCAAGTCACCTCTCCAACCTAGCAAACATAAAGGAGATAGTTCTAGGGATACTCCCCTCTTGAAAGACATCAAACCACCAACATTTACAGGGGATGAGAGAGAGAGAAATAAGGATGCGGTCTACAGTTTTTTGAAAATGTGGAATGACCTACATCAATTGAAAAGCACCCTACCTGAGTATGGTGTGCTTGAAGCGAGTCTCTTGCTTGGCCCATGAGCTTATAAGTGATGGATGAGTCTCAAGGAGGCAAACTTTATCCCTACTGACTGGAATCAATTTCAAATTCTTTCCTTGAAATAGTTTCTTCCTAAGAATAAGGAAGAGAGGAATTGGGATGAGTGATATAGGATCACATAGAGGGGTAGACAATTGTCAATCCACATATCCCACTGTAGAGAGATTATTTTGAAGCTTAAAGGGTTGGATGATTTCCAAAATTCAAGGGGGTTTATAAGAGGATTAGATAAGGCCATAAAGAGACAAGTAAGAAGGAGCACACAATAACCTGTGAGAAGATGACCAAATATGCATAGATCTATGAGGACCATAATCATCCTCACAACACTAATATGGAGATGAATCAACCCCTCAAATCTATAAGTAACACTAAATTCAATAAATAACCAAAGATTAGAAGGGTTGAAGTAACCTACTGAGCAATATGAGAGGGCCAAGAGAAAAACGTTCTGATTTTGGTGCTTGTCTCCTAACCATGCACAATGGAATTACCCAATTCATAAGGAGGGAAGAAAAGAAAGGACCACCAAGGCCCATAACTAATCCCATAGGTCCAAGTTCCATAGATCTAGGATCAACAACATAGATTTCAACAATCTTCCAATATTGACAAAACATGAACATACCACATTTAATCATACATATGATGAGACAAAGATAGAGAGAGAGATTTGACAACATGTGTAAAGTGTTACATAAGCCATTGCTTACACTGTCATATATACAAATGTCAATTTACAATGTGGGAGCAAAACTCTCAACCACTCTATGTGAACATAAATAGATGGATGAGTGAATATACAAATGTAATAAACATATTCAGATGAATGGACAAAAATCTGAATATATATGAGATGTGTAACCTAATAGGTTGTAGAAGAGTGAATATGAATGATAGAAAGAGGAAGGATCAGTCTAAAACTGATAATCAACAAACCCTCATCTGATTTTAGGCTATGGAAGACCCTAAATCAGATATGTGTGTGAAAAGATCACATACTTACAAAAGTAGCAAAGAATGCTAACAACTTTGCTGCCAGAAATATTCAAACTCATATGAACATACCTTCTCTAACACCTCATCCAAATACGCATAAAGCATACATGTACTGATTCTCTTGTACCTATGCCGAATATGACTCCTCCTGATATGGATGCCACTTCCATATACTTCAAGTAGTACCTGTGTGCATAAAGAGAATATGTACCTGAATTCTTAACATAAGATACAAATCTTATGTTAAGCTCCATCAAATGTCTTTGAGCTACACCGAAATCTTCATGTAGAAGACAATCTTTAAATTCATTATGTAGATGACTGATCCACACCACCAAGTTGTTGATAGGTAAGTCCTCTCCATAAGCAAGAGTGTGAGCACACTCTTCTTGAAGAAGAACTCCATAGCTGCTCCTCAACATGCTCCTAGAATGCACCATGGCTGCCCCATGTGTGCTAGAGCACCACCTCTACTGAGGGACCAAAAACTAACATTGCCAATTGGTGTAGGATGTCTAGACAATGAGCCAAGCATGTTCTTATATAGTTGAATCTCTATAAAATAAAGCACTCCAAAAGCATAAAGCAAGATCGTAGCGTTCCTACAAAAGCTATCGTCGTAGCACTTCTACGAAAAAACTCCTCGATAGATTTCCGTTCGCGTTTGTTTTTTTCAAAAACATGTAAAACAAAACTTGCTTCGCGTTTCGCACTGCCGCTGCTAGGATTCAAACCCATGTCATAGCTTTGGGAGGATGCTGCTTTATCCACGATGTCTGGCACTGTTTGCTTGTAGAGACTACTAAAGCAGTAGTTACTCAACCTGTTATACTCTGAGCAAGTTGGACCAATGGGACATTGAAACATTGTTTTCCAACAATCCCCCCTTCAATGTCACAATGGTACAAACTGGACTGGATATATAACTTTATTCATCCGCAAACTTCATAAGCTTTAAACTTGTACTCCCCAAATTGACCTTCAAACCTTTTCTTCAAAAGCCTTCTTCAAAACTGAATTTGACTTTCTTCAAACTTGCTGAATATGAACCATAATACTTGAGAAACTATGCAAACTAGATATCCAATAGTGCGCACATCAAGCAATCACTGCTTGGCAACATATGTAGCATGACTTGATTCTAAATCTGCTATCTCTTGTCTTCTCAAACCTGTAAATATACACTTGGATCCACATATTTGCATTTACCTTACGAAAGGTTTCTCAATGTACTTTTGTTGTGTCATGTAGATACACCAAACAAAATCAGGAACTGAATCCTGGGACTTGTGATTGACAACTCACAACTTAGTGTATTATGAACACTAGCTGGTTCATCTCTGACTGTACTCAACTCAACTAAACTCATGAGTCTCACCAAAAAATCTATGATGTCATCATGTCTTCATCCTTGTTCATACCTATTAGTCCTTCATACCTCTTTCCTTCAGAACCTGGTATAAACATATATGTGCATACTTCTGAAAACATACCTCTCTGAAATATCAAATTTCTCTTCAATAGAACTCTAGAACCTTCTCCTGAACAGGAACACCTAACAGGAACTTTCTTGAGACATTCTCCTTCTTCCTTCTTCTTTCAAAGCTAGAACATAAAGAGAAACTAACAAAGGAGATATAGGAATATCTGTAGGTATGACTCTGCATGCTTTCACATACGATTGAAAATAAGTCTTCGTGTTTCATCACCCCCCTCGATGACTTAATACTAGTATCTAGATTTCTTCAAGTATATCAGACATTATGAAATTTGGAACATCTTCCTTCATAAATCTGATTTTTCATAACATTAATACCTGTGTCTGAAACAAAACTTCTGAACCCTTTTTATTGGCATTGTGCACATACCAATAGCTTTCCCTATCATTCCTCAGCTTCCCAAAAATCTAGAATAAGGTTAGCTGATCTATCATAAAAACCTTGCTGGAAGCATTTTAGGATTCATAACCTTCTGCAACATAACAAGTATCTTCTTCTATTCCTCTGCAACACTAATATGATAGAACCTGAATCTTTGACTTACTTCTTCCAATGTTAAAGAACTTCACAAAGAAAGGATAGATATCTGACTCATAAATACTTAAGATCTTCATGATCATTCCAGATAATCCAAGATCATACAAGATCTATCAAGATCTTACAAGATCATATGAGATCATCCAAGATCAATGATCTCTCCAAAAAAATACCTGTGTAGAATCAGCTCTCATCAAACCTTCATGATTGAATGTTTGATTTGCTACCTCTCACATAAATGTCTCTAAGTATACATATACATACACACACATATGTGTATATGTATACTCATGTGTATACAAATGCATACTGTATGTATGTATGTATATATGTATATATATATATATGCATGTATGTATGTATGTAGTGTGTATGTATTATATATACATATATATATATATATATATATATATATATATATATATATATATATATATATATAGAGAGAGAGAGAGAGAGAGAGAGAGATACATATACTATTAGACATAGATCCAAGCTAGATCATTTATCAGTGTCATTGGAACAATAGCATGAGTTGCTAAGGTTCCTAGCTCTAGGGTTATCCTAAGATTCCACCTTAGAAAGTAGAAAAAGAGGGTGCATGATGGCCAGATGTCACACTACAACACTCTAGAAGCTTTCTAATCAAGGACCAAGAGGATAAATAGGGTGGGAAGGAGAGTAGTACACATGCCATTTTTTAAAGTATCTTTTGTGAGAGTCTCACACTTGGTATCAGAGCATGATTTCAAGATCATGGGCAAGAGAGAGAGAGAGAGTAGATTTTTGGTCCTCTTTTACTATGTCTGGCAATAATGGAATAGCCATGTGGATATTGTTTTTTATCATCACCTTTATCATCTTCTTAGCAGATAGAGGAGTTGAAGATTCCATGGAAATTTTGTCATCTTCTATTGCAATAAGAATAGTTTTGGAGTCCCTTCGGGAGCTTGCAGAGCCTTCAAGGGAATCCCATCACATGAACATAACTATCAGCAATGCGTGTGAACACAAAGAAGTACCGGAGTAGCCTGATGACACTCATACATGTTGGAAGAAGAAGGAGGCTTCCATCTCCTCTCCTTCCTTGCATGTGGAGAACATGAACCTCAATGTCATTATTTAGGCTACTTTTTCAGAGCAAACTATGAATCTAGGATAGAAGAACAACTGCATGTGCTATTATCCTTGCATGGAGACCATGGGAGCTCCTTTGAGATAGCTTTCCTAGAGTACCTACATGCACTTATTTGGTCACAACTCTCTCAATTTTTATCCGAATTGAGTGATTGTGCTTGCTATAGAAACTATGTTTCAAGAGATTTCCAATGAATGTCTAGAAGCTATGTTTTTCTATCTAAACCACATTGGTTCATGTTGGAGTTTGAGGTTTGCAGAACTACACGAAAAACACAAGCAAGAATAAGAAGCTTGGAGCACAACAGAAAACTTATTGTATTACCAAGTGAATGTACAAAGATAAAGTGACTAGTTAGGGTTATATGCATATAAACAAGTGGAGGGGAAAAACCTCCTAAAGAGAAAAAAAATTCCATGGTGTTCCTAAGTGCATTCACGCACATCACTACCCAAATATATCACCAAATCCCCCCCCTATGAGTGACGAGGTGAACAAGGAGTTGGCATGCATGTATAAGGAAGTGACAAGCTATGTGGAAAGAGTTCAATCAACAAAAGGACGTAAGCCCAACACTTTGTATAAAGCTTCAAATCTCTTCCTAGGTAGAGCCTTTGTGAAAAGTTTTGCAACATTATCGTGCATGGGCACATAAGCCAAACTAATCTCTCTAGCTAAGAACCTCTATCTGACATAATGATAGTGCACCTCAATGTGCTTTGTGTGAGCATGGAACACATGGTTCCTAGAAACTTCCAATGCACTCTGACTATTAGTAAAAATGGTGGTTAGAAGACTAACCAACACCCAAATCAGCCAAAAGGCATTTGAGCCACACACACTCAATGATCACTTTGAAAGTTGCCCTTTATGCATTCTCACAACTAGAAGTGGCCATATTAGGCTACCTCTTGCTCAACAAAGATATGCATGAGCTATGAAGCATGAAGCAAAAATCACCAGTGGACACATGAGTTTCATAGCAACCAAGCTAGTCTGAGTGGGAAAAAGCATGTAAATCTGGTGATAATGATCCCCCCTTGGGATAAAACAATCCAAGTGGTCGGGTACTACTTAAATAGTGAAAGTTGTACTTAACTACTTTCCAATGCTTGACACCTGCACAATGCAAAAACTTGCTCATTTGAGAAAAAAATTGAACATTAGGCTACATTATGCATAAGTGAATCAAGCATTCTACAACATATTGATAAAGAACAACATCAAATGCATCTCCAACATCATGAAGACTAAACCGCAAACCTGTTTCCATGGGAGTGGCAATAGATTTGCAATCTTCAAGGCCAAAAAGTAATGTGTCAATATATTTTTTTGACAAACAGTTATTTCTCCATCAACTTGCATAAATTGAATGCCCAAATAATGATGTGAATGTTGTTGGAGTTTGAGGTCTATAGAAGCATGCGAACAACACAAGGATGAAGAAGAATCTTGAAGCAAAACACACAATATTGAATGTATTACCAAGTGAATGTAAATATATGTAACCTATTAGGGTTATAGGCATATATACAAGCAGGGGGAAAAAACCTCCTAAAGAAGGAAAAAAGTGCCCTGGAAGTCCAATGTGTGTTCACACACATCACAACCAAAATATATCAACAAATCCCCCCCCTGAGTTATGCGGTGAACAAGGAGGTAACAGTCATGTATAAGGAAGTGTCAAGCTATATGGAATCAATCCAAAAAAGGAAGTAACCTCAAAGCTTTGTGGAAAGCTTCAAACTTCTCCCTAGGTAGAGCCTTTGTGAAAAGGTGTGCAATGTTCTCCTGTGTGGTTACATATGCCAAATTGATATCTCTTGAAATGTTCTCATTGACATAATGATAGTGCACCTCAATGTGCACTTTGACTGTCAGTATAGATGGTGGTGGTAGAAGACTGACCAACACCCAAATCAACCAAAAGGCATGTGAGCTTTACACTCAACAGTCACTGTGAAAGTTTCCCTATACTCAGACTCACAACCAGAAGTGGCCACAATAGGCTTCTTCTTGCTCAATATCAAGATATGCATGATCTATCAAGCGTGAAGCAACAACCGCCAGTGGACATATAATTATCATAGAAACCAACCCAATCAAAGTTAGAAAATATATCCAAATTTGGCAATAGTGATTCTCCCTTGGGATAAAACAATTTCATTAGTCGGGTACCACTCAAGTAGCAAACGATGTGCATAATCATTTGCCAATGCTTGGAACTTGGACAATGCATAAACCTACTCATATGAGAGACAAAAAATTGAATATCGATCCGATTAATGCATTTGTAAATCAAGCATCCAATAGCTTGCTGATAGAGAAAAACATCAAATGCATCTTCAGGATCATCAAGAATCAATCGCAAACTTGTTTCCATAGGAGTGGCAATAGGTTTGCAGTCTTCAAGGTTGAAATGTTGTAATAATGTGTCAACATATTTTGTTTACACAAAACTATTCTGCCATCAACCTATATAAATTGAATGCCCAAATAAAACTTCTGTTTCAACTTGTATACCCATTTAGTTCCAATGGAGTTTTGTTTTCGGCAAATCACATAAAGACCAAGTACCATTATTCATAACAACATCATATTATGATTGCATGGACGCCATCCAGTTTTTTGAATTTTGTGTGTTATCAAAAGAAACAAGCTCATTCTCATCACAAAGTCTAGAGGCATCAATATCATAGCAATCTAATGCAAAAGAGGCACCATAAGAGCTTGAACGAGTATGATATGCCAGAGGTGCATCTAATTTGCTATCTCGCAAAGTTTGCACCATCCATTTAGGCATAGTTTTTGCATCCTCTAGTATATCAACCCTCTCATCAACAAGTGCATCATGTAAATTTGCATCAAAAATAGAATTATCTTCATCATCATGTGCAGCTTACGACTAACCAAAATGCATTTAGTCAATGGATGATATAGAGGATAGCCTTTGCTTTCAAAATTGTATCCTACAAAAATATATTTTACTACTTTATCATCCAGTTTTCTGCATTGTTGTTCAGGCACTAATGCATATGCCAGACAACCAAAGACACACAAATGAGCAATAGATGGCTTGTGGCCATGCCAAGCTTTATATGGAGTGATAGAATACAATGTTTTATTGGGATACTTGTTAAATAAATATGTTTCACACATAACAACCTCAAGCTAGAAGTTATGTGGTAAAGCCTTACTTTTGACCATACACCTCGCCATCTCCATGAGTGACCTAGTCTTCCTTCCAGAAGCTGCATTTTGCTGGGGAGTATATGGCATTCTAGAATGATTTTTTATCACATGTTCAACTAGAAATGCATTAAAATCAGAAGACATGCCTCCCCCCGATCAAAATGGAGGATGCCCATTTTACATGCTAAAAGATTTTAAGCCAAAAGCAAAAACTCTTTAAAGCACGTAGACACTTGTAACTTTACTTTTAGTGGATACACCCATGCATGCATGGAAAAATCATCAATAAAACTAAAAAAGTAAAGGTACTTCCCAAAAGAGGGTGTTTGCAGACATCACTGTGAACAAGCTATAATTTCTAACTAGCTCAAATTAAACCATCTTTTAGGAAGGGAGGAATGTTGCATTTCACCCAAAATATAGACTTCACAAACATGTTTACAAGGTTCCTCATGCTTGGGAAGAGGATACATCATTTGAGGTTTCTATAGGTGTAACACACTAGCATAATTCAGATGACCAAAGCATGCATGCCAAAGCTTTGCATCCAACATAGCCTGAGAATCTTGAGCTGCACATGTTGAATCATTCACAAACTTTTCATAATCTATGAGCTTATAAAACCCACAACATAAAATGCCAGAAGCAATAATAACATCATCATTTGATAGATCATGAACTGTATAAATTTGTCATCAACAAATTTCACAACCAAGTCATTCTTCGCTAATGCTCAAACTAATAACATATTTTTCTTGATCCCTAGCACAAAAACAGCATCCGACAATGTGAAAGAACTACCATCAATAGTATTTAGAATGATATTACCAACTCCCATTACAAGACTAGACGAGTTGTTAGTACATGTGATAGTATTCCCTATAGGGGCAGACTCAAGTGAACTGAAGAAACTGCATTGTGAGGTAATATGTTTGGTTGCACGATTGTCAAAGTACCAAACATCCGAGTCTACTATAGATATACACCATTCATGAGAAGATGGTTCATAACTGCAAATAGTAGTAAATGCCCATTCTTCATTCTACACAAGATTAACTGACTGTGTTTTAGGTGTAGAGGCCTCTGCGACAACCATTCCGCCCTCTTTTTTTTTTGCCTCTTTTGCAGCCAGTTTTGAACAACTCTTTATGACATGATCATTTCCTTTACACTATTTACAAAACAATTTTTTATTTTCTGTTTTCTTCTCATCTTTCTCTTCCCTTTTTGACTATATAGAATTATCAAATTTCTGCTTACTAGTAGATGAGCTCCATTTACGTTTGCCCTTCTCACTAGTTAGGAAAGCTTAATCTGCTACATGCATGATGGACCAATTCTACATGAACTGATCTTCTTGCAACAAAATAGATATTAAATCCTCAAGTGTTAAGGCATTTGGATTGCCTTTCGTCATCAACCAAAGAGTAGAAGTAAAAATTTGATATGAATCTGGAAGAGCATTCAAAATAGTCTACACAAGTGAATTGCCTTGCAAGAGTTCATCACTAGTAGAATTCAACTGCTCCTTTAAATCTTTCATCTTTGTCAAAAAGCTATCCATAGAATCTCCTTCATTCATACTCTCACTCTCCAACTATTTTCAAAGGTAAGCAACACGAGCCTCATTTCTTCCTTAGTACAAAGTGGTAAGTGTATCTCAAGCATCCTTTGCTATTTTTCAAGAGTGAATATGAGGGATAATGACAGGTTTGACAGATAAGGTTATGAATGCATGTGTGTGAGCATCTCTGCCATCCCAATGAAGTTTCTCTATAGTAGGTGCAATACAAACTGTAGCATGAATGGGAACCTGAAGATCATCATCTTCAACAACATTTGCATCACCTTCAATAACTGTATTTTCAAGTGAAGTACGACGTTTTTCAACACCCTGCACAATATTCCATAGTCCTTTTGTGACCAATATACCACACATCATATATGCCCATAATCGATAATTGGTACCATCCAAGTTATCCTCAACATCCAATGTACGGAATACATAATTGTTTTCAACCATGGCCACTGACTAAAAAAACCTAATGTAGAAAATTATTGTACCTCAAAAACTTGAAGAGAACTACCCGATTGAGCTTTGCTAAACCTGTAGAAAACTTCAAGGCGTTTGTATTGGCAAATCAAAACCTATATATATGTTTGGCAAAAAAGGAAGAAATTGCCTACACAAGTGCTATAGTAGTGCATTTGGAGGCCCTAAGTATGCCCACCAATTTTAGTGCAATTTTGAGACTGTGACAAAAGGGGTGTGGACGATGCCCTTGATGAAGCAATGACCTGATCTGATACTAGTAGTTGGATTTTGAGGTCTACGGATGCACGCAAACAACATAAGGAAGAAGAAGAATCTTAGAGCACAACACACAATACTGAATGTGTTACCAAGTGAATGCTCAAAGAAAAGTAATCCATTAGGGTTATAGACATATATACAAGCCAGGGAAGAAAAAACTCCTAAAGAAGGAAAAAGTGCCTTCATGGTGCTAAGTGTGTTCACACACATCACTATCGAAATATATGAACAAATGCCCCAAATTTGGCATCTCAAAAGAGGCATGCAAATGAGTGTTAAATTCAACAATATGCTTGTCATCAGGACCACTAAGCAACATGTCATCAACATATACAACAATGAACAGAAGTACATCATGTGCATGCTTAATATATAAGGTGTTGTTAGCTAGAATATTCATAAAACGATGTGGAATCAAGTAGGCATATTTCTTCTCATACCAAGCACATGGTGCTTGCTTCAAACCATATAATGCATTTTTCAACCTCCACACTTTGTTTTGATGTCTTTTCTGCACAAAACCATGACGAACACTTCTTCATGTAAGTCATCATTCACAAATGTAGTTTTAATGTCCGACTGATGTACATTTCAACTATGATGAGTTGGAAGTGCATGAATGCTATGAATAGTGATCATTCAGCATGTGGGAACAAAGGTCTAATCAAAATCAATGCCTCTTTCTTGAGCATAACCTTTGGCAACAAGTCTAGACTTAAACCTATCGATTGCTTCATCAGGATCATGTTTTATCTTGTATACCAAATAAGTGCCAATGGCCTTTTGTTCCCAACAACATATATTGCAAAATTTTGCTATTTGTAGATTTCTAGAGCTAGAAGAAAGGAACTAGAGAGATATAATGTTGTTAGAGAGTTAAAGTCTCATGTGTGCAGCATAATGAAATGCTTGTAGAGTAATTTAAATAGATAAGAAAATGCATGAGTGCTTGCATGCATACATAGATGGTATGATTTTTAGAAATGTGAAGTGCATGAAGCATTTTTTTATCCAAAGAAGACCATTTCATTTGTCACCAAGATAAGTTAGGGCGAATATAAAGTATATAGTAAAAGTATGATGACTAGTCTAAGTTTGTTTTTAGAGAGTGAATAACAAAGATAAATGGTCTTTGTCATTTGTATCCAAGCTATAAATAGTTGGAGGATAGAATCCTTAGAACAACTAAGACTTCCTCCAAGAGGCCATTTAGTTAAAGCTAGTTGAAGTTGTAGAAGCTATGTCTAAAAGAGAGAAAGGAAGTCACTAAGTGTGACTGATGGCAAGGAAATAGTTATTTTGAACTATCGAAGGATGCCACAAGATTTCATGTTCTAGGTTGGCATATTAAATCTAAGCTTTTGTACTTTAGATAGCTTTAGAGTACAAGAATAAGAGAGTAATTTTGTGTATAATAGATGGAAACACAAGAACCTAAGTATTCTAGTGAAAGTTGTTTAAAGTTGGATTACCTAGGGACAATAGTAAAATTAGTTAAAGTTTAACTTATTTCCATCAAGACTCGCAAGTGAGAACTTTGAAAGAACACTTCAAGTAAGGATGAGGTAAGATATAGAAGTACCATAGATAAAGTAGAAGTTTAACCATGGCCAAAACGATTCTTGATGTGAAAGAAGGAGCAACAGTGCTCATAGTTGTTCTTTCAAGATAGTATAGGAACTTAGGGTTTGATTCAACATACTCTTATGATTAGAGTAATGGCTAAGACAAGGTCAAAATAATGCCAAGGTCAAAATATGATAAGTAAATCAAGAAGGTACTAGTCTTAAGATCTTATGATTGTGTAAATCAATAGATCTTAGAAATGGCCCTAAGTTACATATAGACAAAGAAATTGAGATGACGTCTCCAAGATCTTAGGTTTCTATAATCAAGTAAATATTAGAAAGAACTCTACATCATCCAAAGTTACATGATGTGTACTAAGTATGATGATTTAATAATGAATAATGATCAAGGGGAACGGCTAGTATCATTTTGATCAAAGAAAGGTATAAGTTTGTGGATATCATTGTTGATCGGATCCCACAGATGCACGTACATAAAGGATAGTATAGAAATGAAATCTCGCAAAAGTACTCAAAGAATAGAAAGAGACAAGAGACTTGACACTAGATTAGGTACAATCTCCCCCCACATACTGTGATGGACGAGTCTATCAGAGCATATGTATATATAAGTTTTTTTTCATTACATCCTGAGTAGAAGATACATGGAACATGCTTATGATTGTTCAATAATGGGACATGTGACTGGCCATTCATGTCTATTTTATTTTTATCATCTAAGGTCAATTGCTTGTCAATTGAGAGGCATGTTATACTTTATGGAATAATGGAATGTTATTAGGATTTTAATGTGATTTGTGTTTTGATTTAGCAGATGAAGACTCATGAGAGTGTGAATGCATGTGGACTTATTCAGATATTTAGGAGACTATTTAGAAGATATTATTTTAAAAAATACTAGATCGCTTGAAAAAAATGATTTTGTAAATAAATCATATTCGTGTAAATGCACACTTTTCAAAGCGTCGCCTTCATATATCTTCTATTCGAGACGTAATGAAAAAATTACTTATAAACCCACTTGGTTTGATAGACTCATCCATCAAAGTATGTGGGGGGAGATAATACCCAATCTAGTGTCAAGTCTCTTGTCTCTTTCTATTCTCTGAGTACTTTTGTGAGATTTCATTTCTATACTATCTTTTGCATATGTACATCTATGGGAACTGATCAACAATGAGGGTATGAATGCACGTGGACGTATTTGGATATTTAGAAGATAGTATTTTAGTTACTTTTTGTAAAAATAATAGACCTCTTTAGAACGCGACATTTTTGTAAAAATAGTAGATCGCCTGGAAAGCAATAATTTTGTAAAATAAGTAGATTTCCATAAATGCATGATTTTGAAAGTGCCACCCTTATGTATCTTCTATTCAGGACATAATGAAAAAAATACTTATGCTCTGATAGATTCGTCCATCAGAGTATGTGGGGGGAGATTGTACCCAATCAAGTGTCATGTCTCTTATCTCTTTCTATTCTCTAAGTACTTTTGTGAGATTTCATTTCTATATTATCATCTACATACATGCATCTACAGGATCCGATCAACAGAACGCATGTGGACTTATTTAGATATTTACAAGAATGTTTAGAAGATAGTATTTTAGTTATTTTTTGTAAAAATAACAGATCACTTTATAAAGCAAAGTTTTTGTAAAAATAGTAGATCACTTGAAAAGTGATGATTTTGTAAATAAAGAAGATTTTTGTAAATGCACGCTTTTCGAAGCACCACCCTCATGTATCTTCTATTTAGGACATAATAAACAAAAATTATAAATACACATGCTCTGATAGACTCGTCCATCAAAGTATGTGGGGGGATATTGTACCTAATCTCCTGTCAAGTCTCTTTTCTCTTCTATTCTCTGAGTACTTTTGTGAGATTTCGTTTCTTTATTCTATGTATGTGCATCTACGGGATCCGATCAACAATCGTAGTAAAATAGCAAATACTAGATGTATGGTATCATTGAATGGAGTTGTTAGATTAAGCAAACGAATTCAAATATAAGACCAAGGGAGGTTGTAAGACAAGGGAAACTATTAGAATAAGGAATATAGTAATTACATAGCTAAGAATTCTAGGATTTCTAGTCAAAACCTAGAATAGAGGATATTTCACCCACAAAGATTCCATGATCAAGAAGAAGGCAAGTAGCACTATGATCAAAAGGAATAAGGTTAGCATTTAAAAGAGAAAGATCTAAAGTAACACATCTAGAAAGAGTTGAGGATATGGAAAACCTCAAATAAATTGCTTTTGTAGAAAGGACAGGTTGAGACTAGGGATAACTAAGCCAAGGTTTCATGAGTTAAAAACCTTAGAGGTGATAAGTCTCAAGGTATGTCGAAACCTTAGAAGATAACTCTAAGAACACCTACAAGTTTAGGATACTTATAAATTAAGTATCTAGCTCATAGTTAGTTACCAAAACTACATAGCTATCAGTACTAGTGCACATTTATATGTGTATAGAACAAAGGAGTTTATTCCACAAGAAGTATATACTTCAGATTTGTCGAATAAAAGAGAGAATCAAGTTTGAATTAGAATGTGGGAAGTCATGTAAGAACTTCTGAGATCTAGAAGTTGAGACATAGACCTCAGAGTTATAAGCTCTATAAAAGGAATCATATCTTGATTTCCATAGTATTTTACTACAGCTAGTTGGGAAGTTCTATCTATCTCTCAACCTAAGAATGAAGAATAGAGATCCTAGGTGGAATCATATTCATTGAGTAAACAAGACAAGTATGTAGGCCAAGTACTCAAGAGAGGATGGGAAATATACAAAGAATGGCAAGGTTCGTAGAGAGAAAATAAGGAACGTCCATAGGCAAAGTAATCAAGAGAGGATGCCCAAGATACATAGAAAGGCAAGGCTTGAAAAGAGCGAACAAGGCAAGGCTATAGTCTAAATCCCTATAGGGAGAGACAATGTTAAATTGTAAGGAAAGGTTTGCATTGAGTAGAAAAGGCAAGATTGTCCTCAAGATTTCCAATAGAGAGTAATTATACAACAAGGCAAGGTCTGTAAGCAAAAAACTTAGTTCCAAATGGAAAGAATGTTGAGGAACAAGTTTGATGTTTCTATTCATAGGAGACATTTTAAGGAATCTTAATAGTGACCATGATTGATAAGGACACAAGTTAGTAAGAGGAACTTTTGAAATTCATAAGTATGGCTCCATATGTGTCAATAAGCAAAAGGAATGAAGTAAGACATAAGGTCTAGTACATCCTTAACAAGGGATGCAATGTGTCTCAGGATTCAAAGGAATCAAGAATAGATTTAAAACAATGACTTCTATCTATCATGGAGATAGTATAAGATCCACTACATATCTAGATGAATTGTCTTTAGACTATAGGAATTAGTGATACCTATTTTAGCAAAAGGAATGTCATGAGATTTAGGTCTTATGTAGAAGATAGTGGAACACTTACAAGAAGGTGAGAGGTTCACATTGATTATTTCCAAATTAGATTATCTTCAGATTACAAGAGATATTTAGACTTAGATCCATATAGTAGCATTACAAATATGATCTTTTGATAGAGTGTCAAACCCAAAAGATTAGTTAGATTCCAAAGGATATGTTAAGGGCACATATGTTAGGGATATAATGGGATATATGTAGCTAAAATGCATGAGAAGGTGGTCAATTTACTTCCTTCTAAGATGGATTGTATCATACAAAACCTAGTTGCATATATGCCACATAACTATCCTAGATGTATGTAGAAGACAAGGGAACTATTGACATAAAGTTATCAGATTCACATAGAATGTCTTCAGATTGCATGTGTCTTAGGTGGAATATCCACATAGTCTATAGAATTTGAAGCAAGGGCCAAGAATTAGAAAGATTTGCTAAGGCCAAGGCTAGACTTCTTAGAACCTCCCATCACCAGAGAGAGATGACACCAATTTTTCCAGAAGAGATGCTTGCAGAACTAGTTTGCTTTAGAGTATTTGATATCTTGGAAGGGTGCTCACTCAAAGTATCTTCTTAGATCATCCAGCACAATGATCTTTAGAAGGGAGAGAAAATCTTAGACATAGATCCAAGCCATATCATTTATCACTGTGTTGGAACAAGAGCACGGGTTAGCTTAGAGGTTATCCTAAGGTTCCACCTTAGAAAATAGAGTGAGTGTGCATGATGGCCACATGTCACACTAGAGCATTCTAGAAGCTTTCTAATCTGGGAGTGAGAGGATAAATAGGATGGGAGGAGGATAGTGTTAGGGGAGTGCTAGATTGTGCTCTCTGACTACAATAAACAAGATCTTGGAAATATAATTCTAATTACAAGAAAACCCACAAAGGTAAAATGATACAAGAATACATGATCGATACAAGGTGTCTCACAACCCAAGATGTATAGGTATGGAAAACTTAGCTAGAGATGATACAGGAGATCCCACAAACCCGAATCCTAGGTATGGAACAAGATATCTCGATTACAAGAATTCCCTTTAGGGATATGAACTAGATACAAGAAATAACTAGAAATGATCTTGTACTATGACATTGCAATAGGACAAGAAAGGATGTCCACGATACAAGACTAGACAAGACTAGAGCAAGAGACAAGACTAGAACTTGAACTGGAACTTAAAAGTACTTACTTGGTAATCACGGCCCCTTGAACTCCCAAGACTGGCATTGGCAAGACCGAGAATGAATGTGGCCAACCCCTCATTTTATAGATGTTCAAAGGTGGTGTTATATGGTGGCTACAACTTGATGATATCATCATGATGGCATCAATTAGAAACAAGACCTCCGAGTGTCAAAATTCAGCAAATAGACAATCAACCTTGGGGTTTTGGCACATTTTGACACAATGGTAGCAATAGTTTCTCCAAAGTCTGAACCAATCATGAGATATGTAAAGTCACATGGAATCTAAGGTTTAGGATGGTTTTCTTTGTGTCCATGACATCACCTCCCCCTCAAGCGACGAGTTCCACGAGGAGCGGTTATGTGACCCTGAGATCCTCTAGAACTTGAATCTTCATAGCTCTTGGTCTTTGTAGAGTTCTTAATATGTGCTACTAAACCATGATGATGATGGATATCCATGATGAAACTAGAAAGGGTTTGTAGTATATCTAGGTACAGAATCAAGGCCATGATTCACATGATGGGTAGTAATCCTCTTATGTGGGATGGTGATTCACATGATGGGTAGTAGATCCTTCTGATGTGGGATGGTGATTGTAGAAGTCCTAATTCCAACTTGCTTATTCTTCTTAGGACATTCGAATACCATATGACCATGATCTCCACAATAAAAGCATAACCCATTGTCTTTTTGATGTTTTCTTTCCTTTGGTGTAAGTCGTTTGACCCTAATGTTATCCAACTGCATGGGTTTTGGTTGAGATTCTTCCAACACATGTTTTTGAGGAACGACAATAAACTTGTATTCTCGATCGCGAACAAAAATATTCTTCTCTTGCCTTCTCTCAAACAACCTATTGTCACACTCAATTGCTTGATTCATGAATTCATTCAAAGTATTTGCCTTGGGCATCATTAACATGAGGTCCTTGACATCGTCATGTAAGCCCCATCGAAATTGGATGATAAAATAATCCTCATGCCATGTGAGATCACAAATGATTTGTCTGAATTCTGATGCATAGGTAGATGCAGACCTATTTCCTCGATGTCGCTTCCTTAGCTTTGTTTCGGCAACACGTGAACAATTGGTATCTCCAAATGAAGATGTGAACTCTCGAATAAAGGCCTTGAAATCATGTAGAATATCCATATCCTTCTCAAGGATAGGTGCAAAACCATGGAGGACCATATAATAGAGTTCCTATGAGTCCTACTTGAGAAGAATCATCTGGGTACGTGTCTGGTTGCATCCTTATGAATAGCTTCACATGTTGCACAAATCCTCAAAACTTTGATCTTGTCCCATCAAACTTATTAGGCATGCTCACTTTTGGACTTTTGCTCGTGTTAGTTATCATGGCGGTACTTGAAGAAGATTGATTTACAATGATCTGCAGCTCTTGGATTTGCCTTTGAATTTCTGTGATTACATCTCGAATATTCTATTGCTGAATCCTTTGTTAAATTTTTTGTTTCTCTTGGACTCGTTGCTGAATAACTTTAAGTGCAGAAAAGATTTCTCCATGAATAATCTCCATGGTGCCTGGTCTTGATGAAGATAGTCTTGCCAAAATGTTAGGGGAGTGCTAGATTGTGCTCTTTGACTACACTAGATAAGATTTTGGAAATATAAATCTGATTACAAGAACACCCACAATGGTAAAATGATACAAGAATACATGATCGATACAAGGTGTCTCACCTAGGTTGCATTATTCATTATTCGGCAATTCGTTTATTCATGAATAATTACGGAATTTTACGGCAAGCTCTTATTATTTGACCAAATTATTCGGTGACATGTCAGCTTATTCGAACATGCCCGAATAGTTTTTGCATGGAAATTCGACCCCTTTTGATCGAAAATGCTTTCGATCGAAAAATATTTCGCTCGAAAAATATTTGATTGAATAATATTTTATAAAATAGTTGAACTAGACTCATTTTTTCATAAAAGCTACTTTGTTCTTTACGAACTTAAAGTGTCGTAGAGAGAACAATGTATAAATTTTTGCCATATTAAATAATTGAAACTATTGTGATTTGTTTGACCCATTGATTCTTACTTCACAATAGTATATATATGTGAAGTTAAAATCTATTATGATTGATTCTTACTCATTTTTCATAAAAGCTACTTTGTTCTTTACGAGCTTAAAGTGTCGTAGAGAGAACAAGGTATAAATTTTTTCCATGTTAAATAATTGAAACTATTGTGATTGTTTGACTCATTGATTCTTACTTCACAATAGTATATATATGTGAATTTAAAATCTATTATGATTGATTCTTACTCATTTTCATAAAAGCTACTTTGTTCTTTACGAACTTAAAGTGTTGTAGAGAGAACAAGGTATAATTTTTTGCTATAAATATTAAATAATTTAAACTATTGTGATTGTTTGACTCAACATTGATTTTTACTTCACAATAGTATGTGTAAATGTATGTGCATATGATTAGGAATTTAAAATCTATTGTGATTGACTGATACAACATTGATTCTTACTTCATCAGGATATGTGTAAGTCTATGTGCATATGATTAAGAATTTAAAATCTATTGTGATACAATAAATTTATTGTTGAAAGATGTAGATAGATTATGTTTGACTCAATAATGATTTTTACTTCTAATAGTATATGTATGTGTGTGTATGAATAGGTGTATGCATATGAGTGTATAATTGTGAATGAAAAATCTATTGTGATTGCCTGACTCTATTGATTCTTACTTCACAATAATTTGTGTAAATATTTGTGAATTTAAAATCTATTGTGATTGTTTGATACAACATTGATTCTTACTTCACAATAGTATGTGTAAGTGTATGTGCATATGATTAGGAATTTAACATTGAGAATCACCTCATAATAGTATATGTATGTATGTGTATGCATATGAGTGTATGATTGTGAATGAAAAATCTATTGTGATTGTCTGACTCAATATTGATTCTTACTTCACAATAGTATGTGTAAGTGTATGTGCATATGATCAAGAATTTAAAATATACTGTGATTGTTTGACTCAATATTGATTCGTATTTCACTATAATATGTGTAAGTATATGTATGTGTAAATGTATAGGTGTGTATGATTGAAAATTAAAATCTATTGTGATTGTTTAACTCAACAATGATTTTTACTTCACAATAGTATGTGTAATTGTAATTTGTATATGGGTGTATGATTGAGAATTAAAGTCTATCGTAATTGTTTGACTCAATGTTGATCGAAATATCTTATTTGATATTGATTTATACTGTTTTTTTTTGTAGGTATAGTCTTCATAAAGCAATTTGCAAGCACTATGGGAAAGGGAAAAGAATGGTCATATGTGATTGTTCATCAAGAGGGTAAAACAGTATCCACAATACAATGCAAACATTGTGGTCATTGTTATGTAGGAAACACAACTCGAATAAAAGAGCCTCTCTTTAGTACAGGTAATAATGTGGCAGGATTGCTCTAATCCAGATAGTGATATATGGGTACATTTTGCAAGTTATACAAACAAATGTAAATCTCAAGGTATCACATCAAAAAGATTCAAAAGCATGAGTAGTTCACAATAGTTTCGAAGTAGCTCAAGTGTAGAGCAAGAATGAGTAGATGCGTCGATGACAGTAGAGGATCATCAGGATATTTCTACTCAAGTCTCCCAAACTATTTTTTGGAATAACCAAGATACATGTACTCCATTTTCTCCAACTGCATCAAAACAGAGTGGAGTTGGTGAATGTAGTAAAAACGGTGGATCTAATACTTTGTCACCATGCTTTGTTCGCAATAAATCACAAAATACTATACATGTAGCTTTTGAAAAGCAAGATTGTCTCGAGATTCATCTTAAATGGACTAAAGCATTCTTAGCATGTAGGATTCCTTTCAATGTTATTAGTAATCCCATTTTCAAAGATGCTTTGATGTCAACTACACGAAAAGGTTTCATTTTCACCATGCCAGATTATAACAAAATGCGAATAGAATATGTAGATAAAATGATAAAAAGTATTGAAGCTATTTTAAATGATAGCACTTCATTTACTCCACATAATTCAAATAAAGCCACATTATTTTATCCATATATTATAAATGATTACACTTTATTTCATCCACTTAACTCAAATGATACCACAACATTTACTCCACTTAATACAAATGATTACACTTCATTTCATCCACTTAACTCAAATGGTACCACAACATTTACTCCACTTAATACAAATTATTACACTTCATTTCATCCACTTAACTCAAAGGTAAACACTGTTTATTCCACATAATTCAAATGAATCCACAAGATTTAATTCACATTTGTTAAATGAATCCACAACATTTAATCCACATAACTCAAATGATAGCACTTCATTTACTCCACGTCATTCACTTAACTCAAATGTAAACACTTCATCTAATCCAGATAGTTGAAATGAATACATATCGTTTTATGGTCGTAATCCATCTGTCATGGATATCTTTAAACCATATCGAGTCAGATGCAAGAATACTCTAAGCAATTCATGTGTTTCTACTCTTTTTGATACATCTTTGTCAAAAGCTAATTCTAAAACATACTTGAACTTGTAAATCCCATTCTTATCAATGGGGTAACTATTGAAAACTATATATTTCAAGATATGTAACAAGAGTGTCGAAATTGTAAATATCTATTGACTCTTATTGAAAGGTGGAGGACTAGTGGATATGCATTCGGGTGCAATCCACTAGTACTTTTGAATCCACTCATTTCTAGTAGATATTTCTAGATTAAGTAGCTTCGGAAAACTTTTTTTGGTTGGTAAATAGGTCACTCTACCAAAATCACATAATCTCATGTAAGCCTGTTGATCTTCAAAATGCAACAAGATGTTGCCTGGAAGGCAATCGTTATGGGATATATTACAAGTGTGTAAAAATGATATTGTTTGTAATAGGCCATTGATCAACTTCCAAATATTTGTTTTCATGGTTCTTATATCTCCTTCTATGTCCTTCACACCTTTGCTTCATGGTACGTTTAGGTATTCCTTCTTCATTCTTTCTAGCCACATGTCCAATGTACCACCATTCCAAAATTTGAAAATGAGGCACGGACTCTTGCTATGGTGTCTAGCCAAACCAAGTGCACTAATACTTCCACTATGTGTAATAGATAACACTCTAGCTTCATTGACGGCTTCATTTTCTCGTGTTTGTATGTCAGCACCATGTAATTTGAATAGCTTGGCCACAAACACTTCATTGCTGAATCTCGGGTGGGATATCTTGACTTTATAGATCATTCCATATTGTCCTTCCCCCACGAGAGCTGCATCTTCAAAAAGAATAGAGGAATATGGGAGCAAACAAAGATTGTTCGATGTTTGATCTCCCATATTCACATATGCATCTCTTGTATTTGGATCTACCTGTGCTCTCACAAAGTGTTCAGTCATGTCCGGTTTTAATCGCTTTCCTCTTTTCATAGTCTAATAATGTAAATCGATAAATTTAATTTTATTGATGAATCCGGACATACTGGTGATATCCACCACCAATGACTCTCCTACTTTGATGATTTGTCCAAAGATATAAGCTCTTTTGACATTTTCTCATCTAAGACCTGTGCTCCACCAGACACACTGCCAAATTTGTAATGTTAATAAATGCTATAATATTTCATATACAGTCACTATACTATGTATGAGTTTTGTCACATAACTGTATATAACTATTGTGATAGTAAGAGTCAAAGAATCAGACAATCGCAATATGTTGTTATAAGGGTTGCCCACAATTTCCTCATGCAATGGCACCCTCTAGCCCTCATAAAAATACCTTTTTTCTTGTATTTAGGAGATGTCCATATGAACACTCTCCTAAGCTCCTTTTTTATATTTCCTTTAGACTATGGTATTGAAGCCTTCTCAATAAAGCCCCTTTTTGCACACATCCATATTCCCCACGTAGAATTCCCATGCCTATATTTGTCTTGAAGTGGGTGGTTGGAAGGAATATTTACAAAGATCTAGAGAGATATGAGCACATGTTCCCTTTTTGACTTGTCAAAAGGAACATATGGGGAATTGAGCTTAGCCTATAAATATAGGCTCATTTCTTGAAAAAGGGGAGCTTTTGGTCGACGTGCTCTCATGTATATATCCTTTGAATGGAAGAACTCTCTTTTCTCTTAAGGCTTTGTGCATATATGTATTTAGCCTTAGAGTGTGAGAGAGTGAGGTGTGTGTGCATGCTAGCATTTCATATGTGTGTAAGTAGAGTGTTGCAACTTTCTTGTATTTTACATATGTGACTAGGATCCTTGACTCTCATCTCTCCATGTTTTCAAGCATGTGGCATAGCTGCGGGCTGATGGCCAATGGCTTGATCGTGTTGGAGGTTGGGGCGGATGAAAGGAGAGTCCTTCTTGAGCCTTCCTTCTTGCTTCCATGCAAGGTGGTGTGGGTCTTGGCTCCCCTAAGGCATACTACAACAACAAATTTGGCGTCATTGCCAAGAAGAACATCCTTTCATCACTTGGAGTGCTCAAGAGCATGTGGTAAGATATTGATTTGCAAATTTTTCTGCTTATTCACTTAGGTTATGTGTGTTGGCATGGAAGTTTCACCCTTCCATTGGGCCATTAGTTCCCATTTCTTGTTTTTAGTAGTTTAGTTTTAGTTCATGTTGGTTGGTTGCATAAAAACACCCCCTAACTCCCTTCTCTCTCTCTCCCACTTCCACACACACACATACACACTCCCACACATTCATTGTGACATCACTCTCACCACTACCACCTCCTTTTTAGTGATTGCCTTGGGTAGAGGGATGAGGGGTACCTCCTCTTTGACCCCATCCTTCTGTTCAAATTTCAAAAAAAAAAAAGAGAGAAGTTCTAGTAGTTTGGTGTTTCATCCAAGTGAGCTCCCCCCACTGCACGTATTCTCCTCAAAGTGGTCTGCGAAGGCCAATCTAGGGTAGATTTTCATCCCCATTGGCTCCTCCTGTCGAGCTGACGCTTCTCTTGCTTTGCACTCTTGGCTATGGTGGAGGTTCACTCTGTAGTGCTTCTTTTAGTTGTCCCTATTTGACATTCATATTAATCAATGCTGCCTCTCGGGTTGGGTATGGTGCCCGTGGGTCGAGCTACCTCATGCTCCCCCTTCCCTCTCCTTCTCCACTTCAAAGATGCAGATGACTCTATTGCTCGAAGGCCTTCAAAAAAGTCATTGTTGGGAAGGCCTGACTGCATGCACATCGACAGAAGCCCTTTACACTCGACTGTGCACACATGCTCCACGGTGATATTTTGGGATGACCCCTCGAGCTTCTCATACTTGAAGGGGGGGAAGCTCGTCCTCTCCCACCCATCCTTTCTTCTACAAAGGCTAAGCTTGCATTAAGCTCCCTAATTGGAATCACTTCTGTTCTGTAGATTATGCTCCAAACTCGGCAGCGCTGTATATTGCTTTGGTGTTTTTGTCTCCGATGGACTCATTCAGCACTGGTTATCGAATGCCTATGATTTCTCCTTCATCAGAGGAATGTGGCATTGTGCTCTCTTAGTCCATCTCTGTGATGTGCTAGTTGCCTCTGGA
Organism: Ceratopteris richardii; assembly: GCA_020310875.1. Classification (NCBI taxonomy): domain Eukaryota; kingdom Viridiplantae; phylum Streptophyta; class Polypodiopsida; order Polypodiales; family Pteridaceae; genus Ceratopteris; species Ceratopteris richardii. The sequence goes on along the minus strand of CM035428.1, from coordinate 85,010,822 downwards.
TTCTATCTAAGTCAAAGGTTCTTTGTGTTTCTTCCCATGTGTATGCTATGGATGGGGAGGAAGCAAGCCTGCGTTGATGACTCTACTCCTACCCTAGGTAAACCTGTGCTAAGACCATGGAAGGATTAAGCTGTAGGGTCCTCGTGTCCTTTCATTCTATGAGTGGGGTGTTGGGCTCTCCCTTTCTCTGCCATCGTAGTAATGCACTTTGATCGCTACCACTCTGGTTCTTCTTCGCTATCAAAGCTTGGCCATACCCCCCCTACATGAATGAAGGTGCACCTGTTGGCTCTTAAGTCCATGTTGGTAACATCAAGACGATGTGCTGCTTATCAAGAAAGCAATCAAACTCAGAAATGATGTAAAAAAAATTCTCAAAGGGGATGGTAGCAAATAGTAATGTTGTAACACATTTTTGTATGAACTTAATGTTATTTTGGAATGTCTATTCACATCTGTAAGGAAGTATGCTCTGAGTTGTGTCTTTTTCCTACATTGGTCAAGGTGATGATCTCATTCATGCTCTACCCTGACCTGGCAAACATCCTGCTTTGCTCCCACACATTTCGTCAGCTACTACACTCCCCAGGCAAGTGTGCATTCATGGGTAAGAAGTCCTTGCCTCGTTGGTGCTGTGCATTGGAAAAGTGATGCTCTACGGATATACCATGAAAGACGGAAGATGTTCAATCTGCATTGTTTGGTCCAGTGCCAGTTCTATCCACTAAAGATGGACATGATTGAGGTAATAGGCAGACTGATGCCTTTCCACGATCTGTCGCAGGTCTATATTTGTCTCCCACAGTGATCTAGGCTCAATAGCCAATGACTTATGAAGACAAACAGAATCAATTTCATGGTACAACATGCTCCCATGCTCGCTAAATGCTTCTAGAGGAACTCTTTAGAAGTTCAGGATTTCCTCTTGCATTTTGTTGGATGTGTTCTTTAGTTGATAGCCTTGATTTGAGAAACCCCAAGATTGACTGGCTATTTGTTGAATTATGACACATGGATGTCTTATTTCTAATCGATGACATCATGATGACATCATCAAGTCGTAACCACCATATAACACCACCTATAAAAGGAGGGGTTGGCCACATCATTCTCGGTCTTGCCAATGCCAGTCTTGGGAGTTCAAGGGGTCGTGATTACCAAGTAAGTACTTTTAAGTTCCAATTCAAGTTCTAGTCTTGTCTCTTGCTCTAGTCTTGTCTAGTCTTGTATCGTGGACATCCTTTCTTGTCCTATTGCAATCTCTTAGTATGAGATCATTTCTACTTATTTCTTGTATCTAGTTCATATCCCTGTAGGGAATTCTTGTAATCCAGATATCTCATTCCATACCTACGATCCCGGGTTGTGGGATCTCCTGTATCATCTCTACCTAAGTTTTCCATACATATAGGTCTCTGGTTGTGAGACACTAGGTTGCATTTATTCGACCGAATAATAAAAAAATACCAAATATGTTCGTTTTATTCGTGATTTTCCGAATAAAACATCGAAAAAAAATGGATGGATACATTTTCGATCGAAAGTGCTTTCGATCGAAATATTTATCGATCGAAAAGCATTTTCCAACAGAAAAATATATATTCTTACATTCGATCGAAAAACTTATTCCGCACGTGCTTTATTGATGTACTAGAGAGCTTTAAGTCTGCAATTTTTATCAGAGAGCTTCCTTTTCGATCATTGAGGGATTGTTTTAATTTTTATTTATTATTTATTTTATTTTTTTGAAATCATATCATGCATATGGTATGATTCGCATATGCGTCTCTTACATATGCTTGATTTTTATTTATATAATTTTTTTTGCGTCTTTTAATCATCAATTGTATACATGTTTGACTCGCACATTTGTTTTTTACTTGTATACATTGATGAGAAACATTTAAAAATAAACCACTACTGTGATTGTCTGACTCGGTACATCGATGCTTACTCTCACAGTAGTATAGGACATAGTAATAGATCTATTGAGATTGTTTGAATTGCCACCTCGATTCCTATTCTCTTAATAGTATAGGGAGTTTGTAGGGACTATTGTGATTGTCAGATTCTTTGACTCTTACTCTCACAATAGTCACTTAGATTCCGATGAGAATAATTAGTTTGAATCGCCACCTTGATTCCTACCCTCTCAATAATATAGGGAGTGTATAGAAACTATTGTGATTGTTTGATTCTTTAACTCTTACTATCACAATAGTCACTTAGTTTCCGATGAGAATACTTAGTGTAGGTCACAAGGTGTATACAAACTATTGTGTTATAGTATGCCTTAGGGGAGCCAAGACCCACACCACCTTGCATGGAAGCAAGAAGGAAGGCTCAAGAAGGTCTCTCCTTTCATCCACCCCAACCTCCAACATGTTCAAGCCATTGGCCATCAGCAGCTATGCCACATGCTTGAAAACATGGAGAGATGGGAATCAAGGATCCTAGTCACATATGTAAAATACAAGAAAGTTGCAACACTCTACTTACACACATAGGAAATGCTAGCATGCACACACACCTCACTCTCTCACACTCTAAGAATAAATACATATATGCACAAAGCCTTAAGAGAAAAGAGAGTTCTTCCATTCAAAGGATATATACATGAGAGCACGTCGATCAAAAGCTCCACTTTTTCAAGAAATGAGCCTATATTTATAGGCTACGCTCAATTCCCCATGTGTTCCTTTTGAAAAGTAAAAAAGGGAACATGTGCTCATATCTCTCTAGATCTTTGCAAATATTCCTTCCAACCACCCACTTCAAGACAAATATAGACATGGGAATTCTACATGGGGAATATGGATGTGTGCAAAAAGGGGCTTTATTGAGAAGGCTTCAATACCATAGTCTAAAGGAAATATCAAAAAGGGGCTTAGGAGAGTGTTCATATGGACATCTCATAAATACAAGAAAAAAGGTATTTTTATGAGGGCTAGAGGGTGCCATTGCATGAGGAAATTGTGGGCAACCCTTATAACAACACCCTCCTCCTCCTAGACTTTGTCGTCCTCGACAAAGCTAAGATAGGAGAAGCATTCATTGTTGAACTGGTGCAAGTGTGAGTCTTCAAGTCTTTAAATCTGCATCACTGCAATCCTCAATTTTGTAAGTCTTCAAGTCTTCAGGCCTGCAATGCTGAGCGACACAATCCCCTTCGGGGGCAGTCAGCCCAGCCTCCATCCAATGTGCCTTCTCTAGAAGCTCCAATACCTGAAATTTAAACATACGCAACAAGTAGACTGAATTTGAAAAGAAGCAACCCAGTAAGGATTAATAGTGCCCATCTCTTATATCCCAATGTTGCCAAAATCTGTTATTTCCAAGTGAGTGTGTGACATTTTGCAATGTAAAGCATGAGATGAATGTAGCCTATGGTCCTGCCATCATTTATACTATGCTCCTAGTCAACAAGCTTGCAATTTAACATGAGTTATGTGCTCATAAAATGAATAGACAATAGTACAACAAGATGACTCCTATCATTCTATAAGCACAGTAGCAAATCATCTATAGAAGGTAAGAAGGATCGATGCTGAAGTTCTGAGAGTGTTGACCTGCAATGCATTATGAAAAAAATAAGCCTTAAATGAGCAATGTGAAACTAGAGAGTTACTTCCCTAGCAAAAAACAATCACTCATTCAGTGACTTCACACTTAATTTAGTTCAGGTATGAAAACTTTCAACCCCCTATGTGCATGTTCACCTGCAAATATCCCTTAATGAATATGTGCTCTCATCATGAAGAACATTTTGAAGTATAAGCATTATGCACCCAACCTAGGAATTTTACTAGAAACAACCACTTGCTTTAATAAAGAGTGGAATCAAGAGAGATGCATTTGCATGTAGCAAGAGATGTGTAGTATTGTACCTCCTTCCTGTTAGTGGGTCAATGGATACAGAACATCAAGCAACATTCATACCATTGTGACTTTTGTATCTGAACAAGTCTAAATCCACAATCTCTTCCAGTAGCTTTGCTAGATCAAAACAAATTGGATAAACCCTTCAGATTCTATGCCTAAAATATTGAGCAGACACTCTCTTGGAGCAAGCCAATGTTAGTACAACATTCACACATAAACACAAACATATGTGATCCTATGCAACCACATAAACATATAGAGGAAGAAACAAGCAAATTATCCATTTCCAATGATTATGACAAGCATGCAATAGAAACTTTGACAGGACCAGGAAGCACCATCCTCATTCTTTCAAACTAGTAACACTCAGAATCAAGAGGAATTGAGTACACAGTTAGAAATTGCATCTCATTTAAAGATCATCAAAGAAGAATTCATGAACCCCAAGAGCTCCTTAA